>JARJLF010001174.1:0-95408 GCA_029378395.1 Mycena leptocephala
TAATGAATGAACAACTCGTGGTGTTCATGTGCATGAAGTGTCAGTGTTTGAACATTTCTTCGTATTAGTTTTCATGGATATCGGTGCAACTGGAAGCCTTCAATGGCCGGCGCTGGAAGCCAGCATGTTGCATTATTGGGATATATGTAGGTGCATCGTCGGACATTAGCATACACACTTCTGGTCTAGACTGCAAAACGGACTCGTTTCACTTGTCTACAATTCATAGCACTTCAGAATGTTGAACATTGAAAAAAAAATCAACAGGCTGTGCGGCAGTGCCATCATCCTGTGCCATCCCAAAATAAGGTGACCAAGTCCCGGAGAATAAAGCGGGTGTGCTTTTTTGCAAACCAAATCCAGAGATATCTATAAACAGATTCTACCATACTTAAATCACAAGTCTAAATGTTCACTCGCTACCTCCTCCAGAGCCTTGACGATCCCGAACGCTGCCGCTGCTGCGACGCCACCCACGAGTAGCGTGCTAACCGCACCCCACACGTACCCGCGTGTACCCACGCCGGCACCGGTCACCCGGGCCTTGACCGCGCCAAACACCAGCAGTACAAAGCCCGTAATAAGCGCACTCCACATCAGGGCGACGTGCGCGCGGGGGATGAAGAAGTAGGGAATCAGCGGGATGATACCGCCGATGAGGTAGCCTGCGCCGATGGTGAATGCGGAGATATAGAGGCGGCTCGTCGGGACCTCCTCGAGGCCGGCGCCAAACTTGAGGAGGAAAGGTGTGAGGCCGACCTCCTTGCTCCACCGGAGGGATTCGTTCGACTCGAGGTCGTGGGAGGCGATGGGGTTGGAGGATGCACTGGGGACCTCGACCTCGCGGAGACAGCGGGCTACAGCGCGGCAGGTGCGCTCGTCCACGCCGATGGGTGCGAGGACCTCGGCGACCTCGCGCTCCATCTCGCCGTCGCAACTGCGGACGACGCGCGCAGCGGTGGTGTCCCGGAGGAAGCGGTAGTGGTCGCGCTCGGCCTGAGACGCAAGGAAGCCGCCGATGCCCATGGAGATGGCGCCTGCGATGAGCTCCGCGACGCCTCCGAGAACGACAAGGCGGGATTCGCCGAGCGAAGAAAGGCCAGCAGTCAATGCAAACGGCACCGTGAGGCCGTCTGAGAGTCCAATGACGCTGTTGTGGAGCACATGAGTCAAAGAAAAGAAAGAGAACTTTCGCTCGATTCTTACACGTCGCGGACAATGTCGGGGTCTATTAGCGTACGGTCGTCGCCTTTCAGGTCTTTGCAGCAAACACCGTCAGGGCGGGAGTGGCGGGAACAGCGCGCCGGAAGTGGAATAGACTGGGATGTCGGTGCCACAGCATCAATGGACCAAACAGGCGGTTTTGTCGAGTTTTCTGGATTTTCGGGACGTGACAAGGGAACAGACGGCGCCGGGGCGGAATTCGAGGAGGGCGACATGGTGGCGGGAAGAAAGACGGATTTTGTTGGAGGCTGCTATTTTCGGACTATATTACACTTTCAAACTCCGCCACGGAGAGCCAATTAAATTATCAGTCATCAGGTGACGCGGAGCCAATCGAACGCCGTTCACTCCAAGCGCGCGCGTCTATTCGAAAAGACGCGCGGATTTTCGTTTCTAAGAAGCTGAAAATCTGAATTTATTCTCGCAGAGCGACAGAAATTTTATCCAATGGCAGCGGTGTGAATTTTTTCAGGTTCCCATCAAATATCACGGATAATCCAGAAATTCAACCTAGTTTGGAAGAGGTCAGGAAAGCAGGAACAAAGTCGCCCTTAGTAACTGCAGGACTACGTACAAGAATGAGAAGTAGAGAATCACCTTGTTCACTTTTCAAGTTCGAAAAATTGTCAACTCCTTCCCGGCCCGGCAAACTTCACTACTCCAGGTTCAGAAGTTCGCCGAACTTCGAACGGAGGACCACCTGTGTACTTATCACAACCGCTGAAGGGAATGGGAGTCAGAAGTGATACCTAACTATAGCTACACCGTCAAACAGACTTTTCAGGATTGGCGGGACTCATCGGTTTCAGTAAAATGTTGGGGGACGTTTCTCATTGCTCAATTATCTTGACTTGCTTTTAGTAGGGTACGAGGAGGAATTCATATGCGAGGTCTCGAGGTTGAACATGAGTTGAACTATGAACAAACACCGGACAAACATAGAAGTGAACCAAACATGATCGACAGTTTAGCACTCATCGTAGAGCTCTCAAGGCCATATTTTGGCGCAAACTTTGAGTTCTAATTGCGCTTCCGTTAGAATAGTGGGAGCGAAGGTTTCATGATTCGGAAGAGGGATCAAGTTGAACGGGTGGAAAATAAGAGATCAGACGAGAGGGGAAAGGTGGATACTCTCTTGTGATAATTAGTATAAGTATCCATCCATCCATCCATTGCGTACTACCTCCATGTAATTATAACAGCGCGTTTTTAAAAAAACGGTGAACTTGGGTGGAATCTCCGCGATCGATCGTGTAGTTGAAATGTACATTTTCGTCAACTTATATTCTCTGAAGAGTCTCTCGGCGGGGGCGGCCTTGCGGGCTATGGTTGGTGATCTTTTCTAGACGTATTCAAATTAGTGCTGAAGAGAATGGTACCATCAATCATACCAACGACCGATGGGCCGGCAACCATTGAACTAGAAAGCTTTCGGCATTTCGGGCCGTTCTTGCGCTTATGTTCGCACCCCTAAACTGCTTCCATCCGCCCCAACCTTGCCTTGCTGCCTTATCCAAGTCGGTAGGCGACACGACATTGACGAGACCTTCGCAGTCGCTTCTCAAGTTCTCGCCTAGTATCTTAAATATGGCACCCGCGCTCGCCACCCCCCTTGCTCCCGGTGCGTCGGCTAGGCAGTTCCAGTTTTATCGTTTAAATTGACACATTAGAAAGGACGCAGTCTCCACGTCGTTGGACTCCTAGGCACCACCAACGTCGAAGAGGACTGGTGGATGGCCACCGACTTTCTGGTCTGGCGAGAACTACTCTCAGGCGCGAACTCGGCAAGATGGCTCTCTGGTGCCGATTTGAAGAAGCCTATGGACGTAATTCTCGGTGATCCGTACGCCGACCGCCTCAAGTTTTCTTTATCAATCGATGGGATTATCATCCTTCCCACGCTCTTGGAGCTAGTCCAAGACTTCGTGGAGGCCCTCCACGACGTGGTCCAGAGTGCAACCGACGACGATGTCGTTGTCGTCGTGATATGCGGTCACGCAGAGCCTGGCTCTGGCCACGTCTGTGTCGGCGGAGGTCCCAACCCCATTACGCTTCTTTCAAAACGCGTGCTTGAAAAAGCACTGCGCAACCTTTCCGTGTCAAAAGACCTCCTATTCGTCGTTTCAACGGCCTGTTACTCAGGCGCGTGGAGGAGCCCTCGCTGGACACTGCTGGCGGCGGCGGAGGAGGATCAGGAGTCGCTCACTGTACCTCTGTGTGGAGAGGTGGACCCTGGGGACTCGGATATAGCAATGCTTGAAGACATAGACATCCCCATGCGCCACCCCCAGATTCCCGGGAACTTGCGGGACTCCGCGGCGCGTAGGGTGCTGGGGACTCCTCAAAGGTCGCTCTTTGATGCTTGGTCTTTTATGCAAAATCTTCGAGATCGGGTCGGTGGCGTGTACAAGTATACCACATTCTTGGTGGATCCCGCGTCTAATGTGCCATTGGAATTTCCTGTTCAGCTCTTCGACCAATCATTTCTCGACCGCTTTTGCATCATAGGGCCATCCCCGCCAGACATCATCACCTCAGCAGCAGAGTCATCCATCTCGGAGCCTAGCGAAGCTTCGGATGACGAGCTGGCGCCCCTTAATCCTACCGATGCCGAAGAGCTCATGCGCCTGGCCACCGCATACAAGGCGGCAAACTATCCCGCCACCGCCAGCAACATCCCAGCGATATTAGATTCATCCAAGCTTGTGTCTGGTGCCTCCCTTTCTGTACCCCTCCAGCGGAAGCTTCTGTCGCGGCTGCGATACCACGCACGCGCATGTCGCCGCGCGGCCGCGATTGCGGAGTTTCTCGGATGGCCAGTGGCGAAGCCGGTGGAAAGCTGGCGGCGGAAGACGGGACTCACGCAAATCAAGGAGGCGCAGCAAGCAGGTGCCAAACTGATGGATGCCTTTGTCAGCGCTACGGCGGACGGCGCGTGGGTGGGTGAGGGCCAGCCGCTTTGGCGGATGCTGGGCCCGGGTGAGTGGCTCGCGGAAGCTTGGGCCGCAGCCGGGAAACCGACCATAGGTGACGAGTTGTGGGCAGCAGCATTAAGCTACGGGGACGACAAGGCTGGGAGCTCTTTTTAATGTGTTTTTTTAAATCTCTTTCTATTATTCTATAACCAAGCGTCCGCGAAGTCTATTTGCTCGTAATATATAATATACCTCTTGATTAGTTTGCTTGGCTCATCTGGAAGGGCTCAATGTACCATCTGGGACTCTGGAGGAGCCGGCAGATAATGGATCCGATATTGAAGACCTGGATAGAATAAAGCTTAGGTCACGAGAAAGAAGAGTTTAGTCTGATTGCAGCGTGAGGCTTCCCGGAATGATAGTGCTTTCTATGTAGTTATTGTTAGTCGAATTTTCTCGTGGATTCATTTTCTTTCTCCACTCTTGATGAAAAATCAAGATCTAACGCTCTGACCGACCCAAAAAAGGATGCATTACATAAGAAAATGTATTAATATAGTCTATATTACTCTACTTATCTCGAATAGCATGGACTCATCGATCTACCATAGTCGACAGAATCTGCGCAGTACCGTCGGGATATCTGCGGTATTTGTCACCCGATATCCACGACCTGGGATACTCTTGGGGATCCTGCGTGCCATTATTGTTAATGAAAGAAGGAATGAAAAGTAAGGAGTGCTACCAAGTCGCCTCAGCGCCCTCGCCGATACAGATAAGTGCTGTATGCACTTTCGGGTCGCGCCTCATCGCACGGCTGATATCCTCCGGCTTGATGAGGTATCGCCCAAAGTTTGCGTCCTGCAGGAGGAAGGTGAGACGGAAGCATGGTACAACAAAGATTCACTGACGGTGATAGCGATCACGAACCAGTCATCTGATAGCGAGAGGCTACATGAGTGTCTGTCTGCTTTGAAGAGGAAAGGAGGATTAAACGAACCGGCGTCGAAGGCGCCACATCTTTAACTCCTTTCTCGATAGCCTCCACTGAATGGCTGATAAGCCCAGGTGCAAGAAGAGAGAACGGAACACCAACCTGTATAGTCTCCCGCGAAGGCGTATTGCGGGACCATCGACATCTTCTCTACAACTTCCAACTAAGAAAACGATAAGAACATGTGCGAGAAGGAGACAGAAAGACAAACCGATCCTTCATCTCGGTCGGGGGCTTGAGGGCATCAACCAACAGGATGTCGGGCCCATCACCAGACTGCATCACAGGTTTTAATCAGCTTTTCATCGAGGATGGTGAGAAGCCATTTACGTGTCCATACATCTGATGTCCAGTGAGTTATTTAGGCTACGAGGGAGAATCGCAACACTCACGTCCCAAATATACTTCTCCTTCCGCGACAGACGGTCGAATGTCTCCATAACATGACGGCTGGGTGTACTTCAATATACGATAAACAGAGACAGCCGCGGAAAGCTTACCTGTCTCCATAATCCTTTGAGGCGCCCATCGTATTGGAAACGGTACCTGGTCGACGAACGACATCAAGACCCGAGCTGCGAGGAAAGGAGGAAAACTTACATAGAAGCGCTCAGATCAAATACGAATCGAATGCGTTTCGGCCTATAAAGGAAGGATGAGCATACATAAACCGATGAGCTGAAGAAAACGCACTTGATTTGGGCCGTCCTAACTCAGGTTTCTCCATTCCCCTTCGTTTGTAAACAGTCGCCTCTCCCGTCAGACCCTCCGTAAGCCGACTGTCATCTAGCTCCCCGTCGTTTGCCGCTTCACCCACACCCGCTCCTCCTCCTTCGCGGCTAGGTCTACACGTCCAAGGAGGATCAGCATGAGCACAAATGCGAGAACGAAAGATGGCACGCACGTTCGAGCAAATCGTACAAGGACACTATATGGCCTGGGTCGCGGCCAACAGCTGCCCGTACCCTGCCGCCTCGCTGACGCTCATGTCGAGCTCCTCCAACCGGCGTTGTAGCTCCTGCCGTGCCATCTCACGCGCCTTCTCCCGCACATGGTCCGGGACTTGCTGCTTCAACTCGTCCGAAACCTGAGTACTTCGTGAGCCGGCACGGAAGGGTAAAGCGGCACCAACAAGACAAACCCACCTGTTTTATGTCGCCACCCTTATAGAGGCGCTTGTACCCGCCGCGCCCGCCCATGCCCGCAGTATCCCGGCCTCCAGTCTCGAGTAAAGTCAGCACGCTCTAAGACGACTCAAAGAACGTAGAAACACACCCCACCAGCCCACTTATTCCCCCCATGGTGCTCCTTGTCGTCGTGCTCGCCTTCCTTCGGTTCTCCCAGCTCCGTGTTCTTAGGCTCGAATTTCACGTCCTGGATCTTCTTCGCCGCAGCCTCCCGCGCCGCCGCGAGGCCCAGATGCGGGACGTGACTGCTTAGCCTGGTAGGTCGGTGAGCACGTAGGTCAAACACAGTACAGGCTAGAACCAGGCGTACCCGTGATGAGCAAGGATCGCCGCCAGCTGCTCGATTGTCTCAGGCTTGTAGACATCAAAGTCAAAGACATTGCGGAGCGCGTTGCCGAGTGAGTCGCTGGGGTAAGCCTGTAGGTGTTTCACGAGGTTAATCAGCTCTGCAATGGGGTGTGTCAGCTGTATAAGAGGTGCATATTGCTGCGACACACCTCGGAGGGAATACGGGTAGTTGAGGGTCCCGGCGTCGTATCCCTTGCGCAGATCGTGGAACGCGCCTACGAGGCGCAAGATGAGGTCCTCGTCAATCTCCGGTGCGAGTTGGGCGAGCAGCGTGCGCTCTGACGCCTGGTCTGGGTTCGTCACCGAGTGCGCGCTGAATGTCTCTCCGAGCACCTGCAGGAAGTGGTTCCCCAGGAACGCTATATCAAGATTAAATCAATCATTATGGCAGATTCTGGGGCGGGACGACGCACGGTATCCCGGACGATTCGCCAGCAGGACGAGCCGGAAGTTCGGGTGCACGGCGATGTCCGTCGGGCGTTCCCGCGTCGCGCGCACGCGGCGGCCATCAGAGAGGCTGAGCTCGTTCTGCCCTGCGAGGCTGCGGAAGATGGCGACGACGTGCTCTGGCGCCTTGTCCGCCTCGTCGATGATGATCACCCGGCCGAACGCGACCGCGCGCAGGAGCGGTGAGTCGGTGTACTTGATGACGCCGTTCTCGAGCGAGGTGGTGAACATGAGCTGGTTGACAGTCGTATCCCTATGTAGCTGTATGTATTCGCGTGGTCGGCCGAGGAGCTTGTGACGGTTAGATACGTCCTCCGCAGGTTCAGGGAGGAGCCACATACCTGGCAAAGACTGGGCGGGTTTTTAGTCACAGAATGAACAAAGGAGGGTCAGGCTCACCGATCCACAATCTTGTTTTTCCCGACTCCCTAAGCGCCGCCTGCATCAGTACAGAGTGCAAGAACTACAGTCACGACAGACCTGATTGCCAAGGAGAACGACGTGCTCCCCCAGCAGCTCCAAATCCACCGCAAGATCGCGCATCAGCTCTGTCTGCAGGCTATTGTCGTAGAAGTGGTCCATATACGGGACATGCGACTTGACCCCCTGGGGATCCTCCGCAACGTTGAAGAGCGGGACATGCATCGAATACGACGGGCCGCCGCTTGTGCTCGGGCCCGGAAACACCAGCTCGTCCCCATTTACGAAGGGGCTGGGGTTGTACTGCACGGTGCAATGCGTGAGTCAAATCTGCTCGAGAATATTAAAAGAACAGAGGTGCACGCACCGCAGACGCGACGCGCGCAATGCCCGCCTCGTCAAATAGCTGATCCACATTCATGCGCTCGACGCCGGGGAGGAACTCGAGCAGCAGCGCGCGGCTCAGCACCGCGCGCAAATCACCCTCTCCACCCTCCCCTTCCACTTCCGCGCCGGCCCCGGAGTCGATCGCCATCCGGCGCGCGATGCGCACGAGCGACCGCGTGCCGAGCTTGCGGTTCTTCTGCACACTGTCCTCACTCATGCTCGCGCGGTAGCGCTCCGCGAACGCGAGCATGCGGCCCACCAGCCGCGCGGGGCATCCGGTCGCACGGAGAATGGCTCCTCCTCGCGCGCCCATCGGCTGCGCGGTACTGGGAAGAACATGTTCGCGTGCTCAGCGGAGAGCCAGTCCTTGAGCGGGAGGGACTTGGACGCAGTCGCAATGAGACGGAAGGACGGGTGCGCCAGTGTGAGCTCGCCGGATTCTAGCTAAAGACGGGCAAGAGGGGTGAGCTGTAACTTGGGTGAAGAAAAACATAGACAGACCTCACCGCGCGTCGCGTCCGCAACGATGCGCTTCCCGCCCCACAGCTCTGCCTCGCGGTCCTGCACCAAACGCGCAAGTGCCCCGCCGTCGGCCCGATGACGTCTAGCCCGGATAGGTGTACGAGGCCTCCCGCCCACGCCGCCTCGACGATCGCGCTGCCCACCACAATCAGCATTATGTCGAAACTACCGCATCGTGTGCGGCAACGCACCTCGGTTCCCACGTAGTGGCACCACCCTCGAGGATGCGGCGGCGCATGAGCAGCTCGCGCCCGCCGAGCTCCTTGTACATATGCACGCCTCCGCATTGCCCGCATTCCCCTCCTTGCCGGCGTACCCCAATATCTCGCCGAACGCACGCACGAGCGTGCTGGTGCTGGTGCTCGCGGTGGCGGGCGCGGGGCGGCACGAGCGAGACGTCCCAGCCCAGCGCGTGCGCCTGAACGAAGCTCGTGAGAAGGCCAATGAAGCGCGGGGACGGGGAAAACGGCGTGTCAGCGGAGAAGGGGAAGGGACGGAAGGACCGGGGCCCACGGAGACAGTGAGCGAGACCGCGGGGAGGCTTGGGTGCGTGAAGAGTGCGGTGGCGGTGGTTGCGTGACACGCGCGATGCGTGCAAGAGTGTACCCAGCAGCCCCGAGGCGTCGTCAGCGTCGGTGTGGCGGGACTGCCGAGCTCGCCGAGACCCGCTTCCTCGGTTTGGCGGCTGAGGATCGCCCAGGCCTGCATCGGCGCGAAGACGAGGGCGGGGTGGAGGGTGAGGACGAGGCGAGCGAGCTGTGCGGGCGAAAGCGCGTCCGGCGGCGGGAAGCGGCATTAGAGCGCGCAGCTTCTGCAGGCGGTTTGGGGGAACGGCGGCAGTGCACTTTTGAAACGGCCGAGAGCGCGTCGCGAGCCTCCGATGCATACTGCGTCGAGAGGACCAGTTCACGGAGGCGGGACTCTATTCCGGTACCGCGGCGTTTGTCGGGCTTTGCGCATAAAGCGAGGAACGCGCCTACGGGATCCATGAAGCGGGCCTGGAATCGGCTGCGGAAGGGCGGGTCCAGAGGGTGGCCGGGGAAAGGCGGCACGGGGCAGCGATGGCGATGACGCGGAAATTCTTGTGTGCAGGGATGAAGAGGTTCCCGCTGCCGTCGGTCGAGGCGTCCAGTTGGGCGTAGCGGTGGGGATGGATGATATGCGTTCCGTCGTCCAGATTCCTGGTTATGCATAGGTGAAGTTGAGATAGGCTCAGACACTCACATTTCACGATTCTCTAAAAGATTGTTGAGGACGGGCATGATGCCGCGCTCTGCCTTTTCTATGCCCTCTAGAATCAGGATTCGACCGTGCTTGACGGCGTTTACGGCCGGACTATCCACATAGACGAGATTGCCACCGGAGCGGATTCCCTTCCCTATGTGAAGAGGTTAATATATGCTCCCACACTGAGACTGCTTACCTGCTTCAATTCCGTCTCGCCAACGTCCCGGTGCAAGGCTATATATTCGTACTCCGAGTTGATGATGCTGTGCGACTCGAGCTGCAGCTGGTTTTTGGAGAGCTGGGGTGAACTTACCTAGCAAAAGTCAAAGCCAGTTTGCGCGCGTACGGCCCTGGCTGCGATACTAGAAAAATATCCTGGCCCAGCAGATACTTCTGGAGCATAAAATGGAGATTGTCTAGATTGACGGGATCCTCTATGTCTAGCAAGTCCTGGGTTCTAGAGTGCGGAAGTCTGGAGGGTTGATTCGACGCAGGAACCTCATAAGTGATGTCCCCGAGCGTCAGAGTACCGACAGTTTCTGTGGGCGGTGCCAACGCGTCCAGAATATGCGCCAGGCGGCGTTTCGGGGTCGAAGCCATTGACCGAGGAGTACCGATGCTAGTTCCTAGTCTCGCAGCGCCAGGTAGTCGTCTCAGTCCTTCACGGAGCGCCAAAGCAGCTAAATGGTGTAACATGCATATTTTGAGCAGTAATCGACCGGCAATGACGAACCGGTTACCCGATTGGTCCCGTGCCCGAGCCTTGCCCGAGCTCAACTTCGAACCAGCTCGTTCGAGAGGTCAACACGGGTTACGCACGTTGGGGAATTCCCGTCTCCTTCAAGGTTGCGACTCGACGGGAAGCTGGAAGCAACGCGTCAATCACATGAGCGAAAACGTCCAAAAAAAACCCCCGCGCAATCTCTGCTCCTGCGGGTGACAAAACGCCGTATTTTGGGCTTACACTTGTGCCTTTGCTCACCTGAAGCCTCAAAAATTCTATCAGGGATAGCCGCGCCTTCACCTCAATCCCCTCTCCAAAATTCCCATTTTACGATTTTCGCTCCAGGAATTTCTTGGGCCGATTCTACTATGATAGATTGATCCCTATCATTATAAGTGGGCTCTCAGTCAGGTACGCGTTCGGGATGTCGATTTTGTCCTAATTCGCAGCCAAGCTCTCTCGGAAGACTAATAGTTTCAGTCCGTCAAAGTTTGAACGCCTCCAAAAAATCATATTTCTCGAACGGCGGGTTCATATTATTATTTTCATGATTTTAATAAATACTAACTCTCAGTCGAAAGCGCACGCTCCAGGCCATAGCGCGTCTGAAGGCGCGTCGCTACATGCCTCAAAAGCTCTACTCATGATATGACAGTCATACGAGCGCGCATCTCGAACGAATTCGGGCGCAGGCGTCGAACTGGCGCTCGAGGAGTGGGTTCTATTCCGATGAGCAACCACTGGAGCCCTGGTTATGTAACTGAGTTAAGGGGTTTATATTCAATGGCTTGAACCAGGCATTTGATCCTAGACATCAAGCAGTTCTGCAGGAGCGTTATGGCGTCGCTAGTCTCCTGTCAGTTATGTTTTTCCCATCTCCAAGACCGGGGCCCGATATTTTTCCCGCTGACAGCGTCTATCATATATCCAAGCAGGTTGGTGCGGTTCGACGGGACGTAGGCGAGTGCGGAGGATTTCGCCGAAAAAGCGACTGGAACAAGATAGAATTTAGATTGACAACCACGAAGATATCCTTGAGGCGTAAATTAGAGCCAACTGTTGCCTAATTGATTGCTTCTAGCAACCTCCTCCATCGCCTCCATCGCCTCCATCTCCTCCATCGCCTCCGTCGCCTCCATCGCCTCCATCGCCTCCATCGCCTCCGTCGCCTCCGTCGCCTCCATCAACCCCTCCAACATCTCCAAGCTCGGGAGGTGGACTTGGGTCAGTAGGCTCGCCCGACGCGGAAGCACTAGCTGCATTGGCCGACTCCGCAGCCGATTCGGCTTGTTCCTGGGCAGCTTTCACGGCAGCCTCGTCGGCGGCCGTCCCGCTCGCAGCGGCAGCAGCTTGCGCAGCAACGACAGCGGCTTGCGCCTGACTAGCAGCTTTATCGGCGGCGGCGGCATCCACGTCCACCAAACCCCAATTTCCCACCGCGGCAGCGGCAGCGGCGCCGACAGCCGCTTGGTACGCAAGTTGCGCTGCGGCTTGCGCTTGTATCATTTCAGAAGTCGCGGTGTTCTGGCGTTTTCTCGCGTCGCAGAGCTAGAGTACCACACAGTTCAATTCCCGACACGAGGCATAGGTGAAACTTACGACAGGGTCATCACTAGGAGCAGCGAAGACCGCCTGAGCCAGGAGCAAAGCGGTGGTTAGAAGGGCCACGGAAAGAGTGCGCATCGTATACTGACTCTTTTCTGCGAGTTGACCAACATTTTATAGGATTCCTATAAAACGTGGGTCATTTCCTATTAGGAAACGACCCAGGTATCCCGCTACTCGACTTGTCTGTCACCAGTCAATAATCCAGGTATACCGTTAGAGTTACAACGGAGTCGCCATTAAAATAGAAAATAAGAAATATATTTTGCTGATAACCGGCTGATATGGCAGCTGTCACGTCCTGCTTAAGCGAGCCAGACGCGCCTACCTAAGGTCTTTCTTATATTCCAACTATTATTACCGTTGCATTGTATTCTAAGCTTCAAAACACACGTCTCTGGGAATTGCCTTCATGAAAAACGCGAAATGGAGGAAGAAACACGTCTAGGTGGCTTTGCCATATTTATTTTTAGTACAAGAACATTGGTCTCAGCCGAGGCCGCATCAACGTCGCTTATTTTCTTATTTCTTATTTTCTATTTTAATGCGACTCCGTAGTAACTCTTATTAAGTACGCGAGACAAAAATCCAGGGCGATCTGTCAGTTCGTTGACAATTGTGTGCGCCGTTTCTAATGATGTCTCTGAACTGAATGAAATTGAAGCTGGTAAAGGCTGGTAATCAACCTTTTTGCAGGAGTTATATATCAACCAGTCGGTGCACGAGACAAGATAATCATCTGTAATTGAACGGTTTTTGAACACATCTGGTACGCGCAGTACTGATGGGCCGTCGTTCCTGCGAGCAGTTATGAGTCGCCACATATCCCGCTTCCGTGACTTTCCTCCACCGTGGAACCACCCAATCTCTCCCAATGGAGGGAAAACATCGCTGTCTTGATTTTTATTTTCTTCATCCCTGGGCACCGACTCAGTAGTCGGTCGCGCAGTCCGGCGGTGTCGTACAAAGATCCTCGCTGGGGAGTGCCCAAATAGTACACGTCACAAGAAAGAGTTAGCGCGCGGAGTGTGGAGGGAAGGACATCATGTAGGTCATCCATGTGGGCTGGGAGTTACGCGTCGTCAGCCAATAATTGATAAACACTCGTCAAGTGGCACTTGGAGGGACAACCCACTCCGGAAATAGAGTTGTTTCGGGGGACCCTGGGGGACCCACTGGCAAAAACGTTTCTGAAATTATTAGTATCAGTAGGGGAATCAGTACGCCTGAAACCAATGGTTTCAGGAGCAGTTTATTGTGTACCGAGACAATTAGTTTCGGGCCCGAAACTATTGCTTTCAGTTGCCCGGGACAGACCGTCCCGTGCGGACCGATGAGTTTCAGGCCGGCCGAAACTTGTAGTTTCGGGATCAAGCCAAAACGTATTGTTTCTGGGCGGACAAAACTGCTCCCGCACTGATTCCCAGGTCCCTTACTGATACTAATAATTTCTGAAATGTTTTTGGACGCCCTGAAACAACTTTGTTTCCGGAGTGACCTCGATCGCGAAGAAATGCATCCGTTTGGGGACGTTCAGGAACGACCCAGCACGAGCACAGTGGCAAGCACCTCTCACGCACCGACCTTCGCCACTGTCGACCCTGCCACTGGGAGGCGACACTCAAGCCCGTCGGTTCCGCCTACTCGCGTATGCTAATCCCGACAGACATGCCTATTCGACAGCAGCTGCCTGAGGGTAGTGCATACTAGTAGCGAATTTACGGGGACGACAACATTATCCCTGTAGCGATCCCTGAACAACGAAACCGGCAGGTCCAACCATAACATAAGTATATCAATAGAACGAATCACTCCGTCTCACTCTGTGTAATATATTCAATGGCTTGAACCAGGCATTTGATCCCAGACATCAAGCAGTTCTGCAGGAGTGTTACAGCGTTGCTAGTCTCCTGCCAGTTATGTTTTCCCATTTCCAAGACCGGGGCCCGATATTTTTCCGCTGACAGTGTCTATTATACAGTATATCCAAGCAGGTTGGTGCGGTTCGACGGGACATAGGCGAGTGCGGAGGATTTCGCCGAAAAAGCGACTGGAACAAGATAGAATTTAGATTGACATCCTTGAGGTGTAAATTAGAGCCATCTGTTGCGTATGGGTAGAACAAGCGGGTTGAATTTGTACATACAAATTTGGTATCTCGAAGAGCAAATAATTTACTTCCTATTTCCATTTCCGTACAAATAACAATTTCGGCAGTCAGCTCGGTCAAGATTGCTGCGTTGAACCGTCGTTTATTTCACTGCTGCAATATTGCCGAGCCCATCCCAGAGATGCGGTTATTACGTAATGCACCCCTTTTTGGGTCGGTCAAAGCGTTAGATCCTGATTTTCCATCAATTAACAACCTTCCCTCGACCTGGAGCCAGGTCCGCCCACCTGTGGTAAAATGTGATAAATTGTCTAAGCTGACACCGAACCAGCCGCAATCAAACATTATTACCGGAAACCGCCAACATCCCATATCACCTTTGCATGAGGGAGACGTTCAGACTGCGGTTCAGCATTTTAAACTGTAGGATGAAGTCAGCCGGAATTTACCTCCACTTCTTACCTTGCAAATGCCATTTTGCTCAACATCTTTTACAATATGCTTTCGTTAACTTCACTGATCAAAGAGCTTTGTCCTGGGCGGTAATATCTACTCACGCGGGGGTGAGTTATTGATATCGTACGCAGCCATGGCCAAGAAACCCCAACCCCTAAAAAAACACGGAGCACACAAACAACGTCTTTTTTCCGTGTACGCATACATATTATTGTCGTATACAAAAGATCTAAAACACGTGGCAAACCATCACACAGTGTTTCCGCTAACATAAGCCCCTGCCTTGACGAATGGAGATCTGGTCAGTAGATCATGGATTTTTGGACGTTCCGTTGGTTTCATTGACCAACAGCTTTCCAATATAGCCCAAACATTGTCATAGAGACCTCGTTCCAAGACCTGTGGATGCATTGGACGCAATGGATGCTCTCCATTGGCAGCACGTATGATCACTTCGGTGGTATGCTTTATTTGGCTATAGGGCTGTTCATGGGTGAACAACTGAAGTCGCTATCAGAGAGGTAGTCGTTTGAGAAATGATATGAAATACCTCAAGAACGGTCATTCCGTACGAATAGATGTCTGAGGCTAAGGACAGGACACCTTCGCCGATGCAGACTTCAGGGGCGAACCATCTGTAGGAATCAGCCACCCCACCACTCTGAGTGAACGGTATTCCAGTGATGTCTTCGACGATCTGTAAGAAATTGTTCAGTTTTCACTAGCGACTCACACAAAAAAAATGTACTCGAGACAGACCGAAATCAGAAATCAGAGGATTTCCGCCGTTGTCAATTACTATATTGGACTGGAAACTTTTCTTCAGTAACAGCCGAACAAGGAGGTTGAATGCCAACCGCTCTGACGTCGCCGTGGACAACGGGAAATGTGTGCAACACCTCAATTCCCGATGCAATCCCTTTGATCTTGTAATGCTCAGTTATTGCCCACGGAACAGTAAGTGTATGGGCGTACCAATTTTACATAATCAATTCCATCGTGATAACGGACATAGTTCAGAGCGGTCCCATTAGACTAAAAAAGCGTAAATAGGCTAGTAGCACTACACTGGCGTGATGGGGATAATTTGCATACCATCCACGGAGAAACCATATAACTGCGGAGAAAGTTTCAGCAAAGGACAAACATCGGGGGTAGGTAAAGTCCTACGGAAATGGGCTGTCTTCTTGGGAGAAACCATAAAATGGAAGAACATGTTTCCCCCTATCGACCTCCCAAATATCTTTCCAAATCCCGCACTCTCGTCGGAATCTCTATGTCATCATTGGTATACGATAAGGTGCAGATAAATATCAATGTGGGACATACGCGAAGACTGGTTTCATTTGCGTTGATGACTCGCACGAGCTTGATAGCAACCTTTTCTCTTCCAAGATATAGTCCTGACATCGAATAGGAGTTGGTAAAATGGTTGGAAACTGGCAGGAGCAGATACAACCTTCGTAAATGTCGATTGCGCGAGAGCCATAAACTGGAAACTGCGCAAATCGCACAACTTCGCCAGACTCGTGGAGATGGAGATCGGGCAGTAGTTCCCGATTTTTTAATTGTAAGTCGTAGAGATTACTCGATAGGCCATTGTGTACATGTCGTTCACCGAGTGGAACAGTCCGGAGAGACTGTAGTTTCATTATGTTAATCGCGACCCAAAAGCTACCTTGGAACACACCTTTTGCATCATAGTCATTAACTCCCTGACTTCGCTTCGTTCCGCCTGAAAAGTCCTTTTGAGCAGCTAAACTGTGATGAAAATGGCAATATCCTTTACAGCTATGAGTTCTTGTACAATTGCCTCAGAGTTTCGAATTGCAGCGAGATAGTCTAGGACATCCTGATGGTCTTTTTCAACATTCAACTGAAAATGACTGTCCTCGTGGATGTTGAGATGTGGAATTAGCTAATTATCTGTAAGTCGCTTGTTATGCCAACGGGAATTATGCACCTGTGACTCCACTGAACAGACAGACAACAGGCCATGGCTAGACTTGATAGCTTCGAACACTTTTGCCTGTTGAAGAATGGACCGAATTCTACTTGTCTTCTGCTTTGTCCAATCTTTCATTTTTTCCTGGATTTTCATCAGACACCTATTCATCACTGAAAGTTAACCTGTGGTTCTGGTGGATTATACTATCTCAACTCAGAAACTCCATCAACAACTGCTTTCATCATCTGTATATTGTTCCAGAAGCTCTATAAGTAGCCTGTGACATCGATTTGAAAGTTGACCAGCAGTATGCCTGAGAAGTATTAGATGTCCGGCAATTCATGGTACACGGAACGAACCTGCTCTGCGAAAGTTTCTGACAGTCCTGAATTATGGCCCATAAGGAGTCGACAGCTGAAGATACCACTGGAGCATTAATAAATTGCGAAAGGATTCTGGTCTCTGATGTTTCGAGCGGCATTCGAAGGATAACATCATGTATTGTCGGTCTGAGGTCGGGGTCCGGCTCCCAACAGCTATCCAGAAGATTCCAGAAGTCAGAGGAGACTGAGTCCAAATCATAATCGCAGCGCCTGGGACGAAGGGTACCGTGAGCCTTCACAGTAAGTATCGTTTGCGTAGGGCGATTTTTTAAGGGATTGGTGGTCAAAATCTATTTCTCGATGAGTTTCGTGAAATCGAAGACCAAAAAGCGTACTTCGAGAACCAACAAAGCGAACGAATACACATCTGAGCCCATAGTGGTGAATCGGCACTCAAAGGTCGTGCTACCAATGTCTCCTAATACCACAAACAGTTCCGGTGCCATGTAAGGTGGGGTTCCGACACTCGACGTAGTAAACCCTCGACAATTGATGATTCTTGAAATCCCGAAGTCGCAGATGCAAGGTCTTCCATGTTTGTCAACAAGAACATTATGCTATGGTTCTCCTAAGTAACACTGGCCAATCGATGACTTGTACGTACCACTTTTAAATCACCATGCACAATTTCGTTTCGATGAAGGTATTCTAGACCCGATGCCACTCCAAGGATCTACGACCGGAATCATTCGCCGAATAAGACTTATACCTGGATGTAACGTACCATCTTTTCTTTGTCCACAGTAGGGTAATCCCTCAGATATTGCCTGAGGTCCCCTGACTTGTAAAACGGCGATATCAGCGCAGGCCAAGGAGCGATGGGTTCATCCCAAACACCAAGAAATGGAAGTAGATTGCGATGCTTCAGACGGCTCCATACTTCCGTTTCGCGTTTGAGTCGCTGAATCATGCATTAGAGTGGGATCAACTGCAAGTTCATACACACATGTAGAAGCTCTTCAAGTTGACCAGAACCGTCATTAGAAACCCGGATTAATTTAATAGCGACCTAAATCATAGCTATCCTCTCTGTTCGAAATGAGGCAGGAAACACATACATGAACCTTGGACCCTTTCTTGTGTATTAATTGTCCACGGTAGATATTCGAATTTCCTCCTGTGGCGAAGGGGTATTCATCTGTTCTGAACAGGCGACCTTTCAGATTTTGAGAGTTGAATTCCGATAGGCATGGATGCTGTCTAGTGCGTTAATTGTAGATAAAGAAGCCGATATGATCGCACCCCAAACGACACCTCTTCGATGATATCAAAGTCGTCAACCTGTGCTCAATATTAATGAAACATGAATTACAAGGGGTGTGGGTTCACAGTTGAATAAGATACGGAAGGGCCAATCTGAGGCAGCCAAATCAGATCCGACAACTCAAAGCAACCGAAACGCACGTTATTTTCGCCACCATCGGGCTGATCGGAACCAGATTGGCTACAATGTTCAATTACCCAATATTCGATACCGATTTGAAGGACCAAGGACCAAGGACTCACAGTGATTGCAACGCCAAGACAATATGGTTCATATCTGGCCGGAGGGCAGGTTGATGGCTCCACAGCCACTTCAAAAACCCCCACAAGCGATCTGACACTGCTTCGGACCGGGAGGGTCTACCACCGGGAAGAATATGCAATATAACGCTGAGTTCACTGTGTAGGTGGTGGTACGGCTCAACCCCGGTCACGATCTTGGTAATTAATATATATAAGTGTCAGTTTTCGCGAGATGAAGTCAGCATACCTCGAGTGTGACCATTGAAAGGGAGTACACATCTCCAGCCGTTGTTTTGCGGGATGGGTGTCCCTGTGTTGACTCAATGAAATATTCAGGGGCCATGAAGCGCGCTGAAGGTGAAGGTGAAATCGTGGTATGCTTCGACAATTGACCGGAAATATTGGCGAGGCCATATCCGCAGATGACGGGTAATCCGGCGTCATTGACAAGGACCTTTTTCTGAACAACTCAAAGATCAGTTCCATGAGATCCTGGGTTGACTCGGTTCACACCGTCGTTAAATTTCCATGCACAAGTCCTTCGGAATGAAGATACGCGAGGCCTTGAACAATACCACGAAGCTATAAGACGGGTAAGTCAATGGAATTGGCACACATACAAATGAACTGACAAGGTTGTAACGCTCTTCTAGGGCTTTCGGCGTGTCGTCAAGGTATTTCATTATGTGAGCTGAATGGCAAAAGGGAGTTATGAGAGCCGGAGAAGGGCTGAAGTCGAGGGCAAATCCTAGAAAACGTAGAACGTTCGGATGGTCGAGTTTTGACCAAGCCTTGGCTTCGTTGTACAGGTCCTTATAATCGCAAGTCTATAAATAATCACCTCATTCTCAGACATATTACATACCTTGATTGTCTCCGCTACATTGCCGTCTCTATGAATGCAGCGGAATACTTTGATAGCAACCTGTGCGATCTGAGTTCTAAAAGCGGCAATGGGAGGCAGGGCTCGGTACCAATTTTTCTCTGTTTTTTTCTGAATTTATCAGGGATCCAATAGAGATGTCGGCAACTCCTCCGGATTCAAACGGATATGCGTCGGTCTTATCGATATCACCAGTCAGGTCCTATCCAGGCAACATGTCAACACGAACACGTTCTTGGAATCGATTTTGAAACCTACAAGATCTCGCGGGAGAGGTATATCGGCGACAGCCACGTAGTCTACTGAGGGGCTGGGTAGACTGGAGGCCACGGGATGTTCATTCGCATCGTTCGGAAAGGAGGGCGGGTTTGCGGCGCGCGCCATTCCAAGGAGGGTAGCGAACTGGGGATCGGGGAGACGATGAGATGAAGAATAGACGCCCGGCAGCAGACAATAGTTCAGTTACGCTATGATTTAAAAATGCCGTCTTGACTTGCATCGCCACTGGCTCTTGGTCGGCTTCGGTACATGGCAGCACTGGACACCACTGTCGCGTTGTTCACTCAGCTTTGCTCGACTCGGTGGCGCTCCTGCGTGAAGGGAAGCCCAGCTGGGCTAGTGACCTAGTCATTATGCTCAGACGCCTCCCTACACCCATCGAAGTGGTGCCCGACGATCTTCTCTGTGTTGAGTCCATTGAGGCTATCGCAGAGAAGTGTCGACGCGGATCTGCAGCACGACATTGATCGATTGGTGAAGACACATCTGCTGCGCAACCGACTTGAACGTTGAGATAACGACTCCATGATTCTCGCTCCCCGCCGACTGCGTTACTACCTGACACCGGTTGCCGTTCCAGCCCATCGCAAGGCTCTGACTGGCCTGTTACTAGGGGACGATCTTCTGAGCATTGAACGACTTCGCTACCCGGCACGGTACCGGGACGCTGTCTCGTACGACCACAGATTGTGTAGATTGTGCCGGGGAGCCGTCGAAGATGAAGTACATGCTCTATTCGACTGCACTGGGAACGCCCGCCTCGTGGAACTTAGAGCCCGCTTTTTGGATAAATTATCTGGATGCGACCCGGCTCTGCACGAGTCTTACACGCAGCTAACGACCTATAGGTTTTTGTTGCGTCTAATTCCCTCAAGAAAGGCAGTACAATTATTTGCTATGTTTGTCTTCGATGTCCTGGGGTTGTTCCAGGAATTCCCGCGCTTTTTCCCCGTAGTATTCAGAGCCCCATAATTCTACCCCGTTTGCCAAGTTCTTTCGTGCGGTGTTTAGGTGCACACTTGTGCTTATGCTTCCTCAACGACTGGGCCGTAGACGACTGTAGCATACATGGGACGCGTGTATGTAGGTACAGTGCCTGCTTGTTCGAACCTTATAGGGACCTCCGCAGAAATACATCCTCCTCCTCCTCCTCCACCACCACCTTTTCGTCTAGCAGATACAGTTACGGGAAGCGGAAAGGGGCGACACAAGAGGGAAGGAAGAGGCGGGGATAGAATTAAAGCCGACTCGGAGGTTGTCAGCGAGCCTCTTTTGTTTTCACCGGGTGAAGACGAAGTCTATCAAGCCCGACGAATGCCGTTGACAATCTGATGTCACCCAAGTTGCTCTCAAGCATTCCATCGCCCGCGATTGAACCGGGGATCTACACGAACGGATTTCCACCAAGTGAGAAGACTGGCCGTTTCGACAGATGGCGCAGCACAACAACCCCAAACATACCCACAAAAGTCCAAATCAAGAATTAATTTAGAAAAAATCCGCGTACAATACAAAACGTCGGGAGAGGGAGAGGCAAACGTGCGCACAACGGGAATCAATTCTAACGGGAAGGGTGAGCGTGAGTGAGTGAGGTGTGGAGAGCAGAAGGGAAAAGACGTACCTCCGGTATCCTGACGATCGTGATCTCCTGCGAGGGTAGAGCGTGTTAGTGAGTGCAGCGAACGGTAGAGGGAAGAAGGGTGAGGAGCAAATAAAATAAAAAGGAGGGGAGACAACATAATGGCAGATGAAGGAGGACGTAGCGCGACGGGGTAAAGGGGAGCGAGGAAGTAAAGGGAGACGTGGGGTGCGAGTGGGAAGAGGGAGCTCCGCGGGTGAGCGGGGGGTGAAGGAAAAAGAGGGGGGAGAGAGAAGACCGTGAGGCGGCAGACGAAGACGCTTACCTGCTGCTTGAAATACCGCCGATTCTCCTCGTCGATGAGCACGAGGTTGAGGTAGTACCTCGTGCTGAACTTCTTGTTGATGTCGCGGAACGTCGGTGTGAGGTCGAAGCCGCCGAGGAAGAGCCGGATCGGGATCGTCTCGCCTAGGGAAGTACGAGTCAGTACGAGTTGGAGGCAGAATACGAGGAAGGAAGGAAAAGACAGTCGCGAGGGAAACCCATCGCAGCGGAGCAGTCCGTCGAGAAGAGGAGGCCAGGACGTAGGAAAGAAAGAATAGGAAGACTACACACCTCTTACCGGCGCCCCATCCATAATCTCAAACTTCGTGATCGTCTCGCTCTCATTGTACTGATTCGGCGGGCTGCCCGTCGTCTCCCGCCGGATAATCGAGAGCTCCATGTGCTTGATCTTGATGCGCACCAGCAGGAAGTAGATCTTGCCCACGATGACATCCTTCAGGTGGTACCTGCGTCCAACAGCGTTAGCGGGCGTCGACATTTGGCATTCGTGAAAGGGGAGAAGGTGGGATACGAGCCAAGAACGCAGAACGAGGGGAGAAGGAGCCGTGCACGCACTTGGACTTATTGTACTCAAACTCAATGTGCAGGCAGTCCTCGATCCCGACCTCCATCTTGATCGTCGCGTTCGTGTCCGCGGGCAGCCGGAATGAGTGCACCCATATGTCGCGCTCCTTCGCGACGTCCGCCATCCGCCGCGAGATAGAGACACGTACGAAGTATCTAGGTGCGGCGTGTGAGTGTCGTATTTTCGCCGCCGGAGAGAACAAGGGAGGGAGGCGCACCTTAGCTTCACGTTGATGCCCTGGTAGCTCTCAAACTGCTTCTCCACGTTCTTGAAGTTGAAGTCGTACGTCTGCGCCTGCCGCATCTCGCCTGGTGCGGCGAGCTCCTGCGATAGTGAGAGGAATTCGTGGTGGTGGCCCCGGTCGTAGAATAGTTCTGGGAAGGTACAAATGGTATGTTAGTCAATGTCCGCCCAGTGAATGAGGACATAAGCCATGCATAATAACGCAGTACATCCCGATTCGCGCCCTGCGCGTATTATGACGAGAAGACACCCACCTATGCTGCCCACAAACTCGACCTTGATCCCGTCATGCTGCATCTTCTTCCCGTCCCGTACCCGTATCGACACCTACGCAAACTTCTAGTTCCGGTGCAGCATAAGAACTGCGCACGCACCGTCCCGCTGACAGAATCGCCGTCATAATAAACGGGACACGAAATGGTCTTCTCCTTGTCGCTCTTCATTTCGACCTGCTTCCGCTGCTCCTCGCCCTCCATCTTGATGTCCACGTCGATGGGCGACGCGAAAAAGTACGCTGCCATTATTTCGTTTGGTTTTCAGCGGTTCAGGGAAGGACAAAGACTAGGTTAGGTGAAGCCTAGATTCAAAGCACCGCTGAGAGTATCGAGCAAAGAAAGGTTCCTGCCGTCGCCCAAAAGTCTAGGTCAATGCGAGATCAGATTGTCAAACGCGCAGTTGGCAGCAAGCAAGTCACGGTGCAAGGCGCGTCACATGTGACACAGACTTTGCCATAAATCCACAAAAAATTGAGAGGCAATGAAGGCAAGAGAACGGGAAAAAAAGTGGGATTCTTCATCCTCACGCCCAAAAACACTACATACACAGAGCAAATAATTCAGTATACTGTATGTACTTCTACGGCCGGTCCTTAAATTCGCTGTTATAACTATCCGCACTGCTCCCTCCCTGCACAATCTGCACCTCCGACGAGAACCCCGACGGGGGAACCGTAATCGGTTGGATGTACACACTTCCGCGCGTCATACCATGCTTCGCCACGATCGGCGCTGGTGTCGCCTTCCGTGGAGCCCTCACGCGCCCTACGCTTTTCACGCGTCCCGCAGTTGCCATCCCAGAGCGGGAGATGGGCAGCTCGTCATCGGCGTCGCTGACGGGGTACGCGTCCACAGGGTAGGCGTCCATGGCGTCCATGTCTCCGTGCAGCCACGAGCTCGCCAACGTGTTGACGCTCGCCGGAACGTCGCTCTTCATCGAGGGGCGGCGCTTCTTCTTCAGCGTATTGCTTTTGACCGACGGCGCGGCTGAGGACGGGGCGGACGGTCCGGAGAACACAGACGGGGTGAACTCGACGCCCGCGGGCGCCCAGTCCGCCGCGGGACGCTGCATCATCTGCAGTAGCGCCGCGCTTGTCCTGGACCCTCCTACTCCCGGCCCAGTGGTGCTCACACTCGGGTTGTATGCGTGCGTGCGCGGCCCGTCGCTCAGGTACACAGCTTCCGTGTACGCGGCTTTGGTGGACATGCCAGTGTTGAGCGCGGCGTCATACTGGAATGGATCCTCCGCGCCCTCCGTGCCGGGGGTGGAAGAGTTTCCGTCCTCGGCACTGAAACGTGAGACGTATGTCATCGGCGTCTCACCCAGCGTCGTTTCGCTGCGCACGTTGCGGTGCCGCGTGTTGTTGGCCTTGCTGGAGGGCGAGTACATATTAACTGCAGGGGAGTACTCGTTGTTGATCCTCGGCGGCGAGTACGTATGCGCATCGATGTTGGCGGGGGGCGAGTAGCTGTCGTTAACCGGTGGGGAGTACGCATACGGATGCGCGAACGGCTGGATCTGCACGCGCTCAGGCGACACGGGGCCGTCGTACGCGTAGCGGTACACCGGCTCGTCGTCGGGGCTGTCCACCCCATATGCCGACACCTCAGCGCGGCGGGGGATGGTAAGGCTAGGGCCGTACGCTGAGTCCTGCGGATCGTCGTATAGGCGGTAAACGGGCGAGCGCGCGGGAGCAGGGGAGCGTCTGCCCCACGAGCCATTGTCTTCGGGGATGGGCGTAATTGGTGGCGGGCCGGGGAACTGCGCCGCGAGCTCGCGCACGGCGCGCAGCGAGTCTGGATAACCCGAGCTGCGTACCGAGAACTCGGACGCGCCGCGCATGTGCTGAACTTCGCGCGCCTTGCCTTTGCCTTTGTCCTGCCTGACCTCCCGTTGTGCCTCGAGATCACGCTGTCCGCCGTACTCAGAAGCAGGCCCGCGCTGAGACTCGACGTCGAAGGTAATATTAGAAGGCTGGGTGCGCTCGTAGATGAATTCGGGATATGCCATCGGGACCTGTGTAATCCACGCATAAAAATCAATAGTCTAAAGAAAAGTCAATTGACTCACCGGCGGCGCGTCAAAAGCGAAATTCGGCGCCAAATCCCGTCCGGCAGTGCTGGGCGCATACCGCGAACTCCTCGCGATTGAGACCCAGCCGGCTGAAACGGGGCGGGACTTTACGCTCTCCGCGATCACAGCCGGAGACGGCATCTCGAGTCCGGAGAAGCGCATCTCCAATGTCGGCGCGGAACCTTGCGACATGTTGACCGTAACCCTTTGCTGGCGGGCGGCGGCGGTGTAGGTGGAGGCCGGGTACGCAGAGGAGGCGGGGTACGCGGACGAGGGGAATACAGCCCGCGGGACGCTTGGGTCACCTCGCGCTTCAGGTTGATGGCTTCCACCATCTCCGGCTGGGTCGGGGGAAGGGTTTGACTCCGCATGCGCGCACCGGCAGCGGGGGTGGAACGGGGTAGGGCAGTGGGCCCGCCGGTCTGGGCGCGTGGCGCGGTGTAAAACTCGCCCGCGGTGGGCGACATCTGGCGGAAGGTGCTGAGACGCGGGTTCGAGATGAGCATGCCTAGGCGGGAGCGGCGGAATCCATTGGGGCGGGCAAACGCCATCTCCTTCTCCACCTCGGCGAAGTCATCGACTTGGTCCACACTAGATAAATTGGAGGTGAATGAGCACATATGCAGCATAACTAGCAGAAGAGCACAAATAGTGCGTTCCGGGCCCGGAGACAGCCTGGTCCGAGGTCTGCTAGACAGAGATCTAGACACATGTGCCTGCGTGCCTCGTCACATATCTAGGCGCCGAGCCTCCAGGGCCCTGGAATGCGCGGAATGCAGTGTAGGACGAGAATACGCACCCCTTCACGATCCCGATAATCAAAAATGCCCGTGCCAAAAACCGCACCACCCGCCTCGTCAGCGCGCCCCCAAATCCACCTTGGGCGAAGCCGATAACAGTCTCGATGGCACCAAGCTTGAAGCCGCCGGTGATCCAGCCGATGCCGCGGATGAGGTGTGCGGCGTCGGAGGAGGTGGTCTATGGTTTTGTTAGCGAAATAAGATTTATGGGAGGGGCACGAAAGGACGACATCGTACCTCGATACGACGCTGATCGACAAAAGCGCGGATGAGGCGGTAGAAGGCGAAGCAGAAATTTATTGCCTCGAATGCGGTGAGGAGGGCGAGGGTGAGGGAGGTAAGGAAGGTCCAGAGCTGTTGGTCGGAGACGGTGCTAAAGCCGATCGCGACGATCTGGCGACCGCTCGCGGAGGTGAGAGTGCCTACAAACGCCAAGTGACATCAGCGAACGTAGATCATTACTACTTGTGTGATGGGGAACTGCGGAAAGTGGGAGAGGAACGCACGTCGGGAGATGCCCACGAAGGACGAGAGTTCATTAAGTGCAATGATAACGGGGATGAAAAAGAGCAGGAGGACGTTTGCAATGCGTTGGAATCGTTTAGGGAGTGTGTCGATGAGTTCTCCGCGGGTGAATAGGTAGACGAATAAGGTGTAAAAAAATATGGGAAGAAAAGAAGTGGCCCCTGGGTGTGAATGGTGTTAGTTTCGTATAATTGGCGTGTGGTTTGTGTGGCGCACCTAACACGATGTCCACAATGCTGAACACAGAAACATTATCCCGCACAGCGGGTATGTTGTGGGATAACAACTCAAGCAAGGCAAGCCCAAAGTAGGACCATCCTTCGGCCGTCAGTAGAAGATGCCTCCTGAAGAAATTTAAGAATAGTAAGTCCCTGGTCCCGGTCCCACCGGCAATCCGGACCACTGACCAGCCAGTACCCCAGTTTGTGATGACCAACGTCGTCGAGAAAATGAGCTCCAACGCAGTCGGGATAATTAAGATCTGAGACTGGAAACTGGTGAAGGATTCACAACGCAGTATCGAGGCCGACGAAAAGCACAGAGATCCCATTTACTATTGAAATGGTGGGCTCAGAGGCGGGCAGTGGGCATCTCAGAGCCTCCTGGGGGACAGCGAGAGAAGCCTGTGTAAAAGAGTGGAATGCAGACTGGCTGCGACTAGAGAGACCGGCGCCCTTCGTGAAAGGAGAGGAGATAGAACGAAAACAGAAACGGGACCTGAGCTCTGGGCGGTTGCTGTGCCGGTCATCAGCTCCGTTGCTATCACATCTGTGGCATTTGTTTCAAAAAGGACCTAGATGCTCAGTCCCTCCGCGGCCGTCCTATACATTCGACTGCGATCCTTCCGCTATTTTACCTGAGCCCCGGGGGTTTAAACGCAAGTCTCGATTTTTTCTTCGGTGGTCGCTGGGAGTTCCCAAAAAGGCAATCGATCACTGTCAGCAAACACTGAAACACAAACCCCAAGCCTTTTGACACCCAAACAAGTTGTTGGACAGTGTCAATGCTGACTGGCGCGACACTCTTCTGTCGCTCTCTGTCGCTCTTCCGTCGATGTCTATGCTGTAAGACGCTGCCCAGCCCACTCGAGCCCGTATTTGATCCCCCACACCTGTGATTAAATTGACAGGCTAGCCATCGCGACGCGCCAATATTATAATTAACTGCGAGCGGCATACCGAGACCGTCCTTGGTCGCGTCGCGACTCGCTGTGAAGGCGTTGCTTTCAAACAGCGGATCATTCACCCCGAGCTGAACGCACGCCTCGATTCCCTAGTACTTAGTTCGGCGTCTGTCAGCACGGATATGTACAACGCGTGCTACCCGGCGGGTACAGTTGTTATCAATCTCTACGCCTTGGAACCGACGGGCCGGAAAATAAGCAGTTCTCAAAATATGGAGGTATTCCACACTGTATTTTATTCAAGTAAGCCAATTCTAACTCATTCGATGCAGAAACGTCCTCGGCCTCTCGTTCAAGAACAACCAGGCCTATGAGTCTTCATTTTCTTGTCCACTAGCTCCCCGAGATCAAACCGGATCCATCAGCTCAACGTTGAGATTTCCTGATGACCACTGCTTCCGTCGTCCGATAATTGAGAACTCCGGAAGGACGACGGAAGACGGAACCGATGACGACAGGTTACGACCATATTTCCATAAAAGTATATTCCGCTTCGCCTATCTGACAGCTACACAGACGGTGGTCTTTATAAGTGAGTCCGTTATACTTTTGCACACCGCCTCAATACTAAATGCAAGAAATTTGTAAGGCACAATTTAAATCTATTCTCCATCAATATCAATTGCAACGCCTCTTCCGTCGATCCTATACATCGGAGGACATCCTTTCGTAATTGCGTTGCGGTTCCGGCAAGGTTCTGGTCCCAGAACATCAAGGACTGCCGTTGTGGCGTTAACGGAAGAAGACACTGGCCATCAATAACTCCCACCAGATATTTGGAACATTACTGGCGCTTGCGACCAACGTCGACGGCATCAAGTTCAAATTCAAGCCAGATCTGTCTGAGGGACCTCCTGCTGTTCGCCTCAACGACGATGCGTACGCAGTTCGTTCATGATTATTTGTTTCTCATAACGTCTTGCAAGCGTCGAAGATAAGTATTCTCCGGAATCCTGCGAACGCTGGACCAGCTGGATAAGTTGAAAGCCACCTCGGACATTCCGCTTTGGTCCTCGGTACAAGGGCGAGTCGTATCCCGAGGTACCGATCCGGCTCGATCCGCAGTGTTCAGTTTTCCGGTCCTCCTGAACATGATTGTGCTCTCTCGCGTTCACGCTTTCTTGGCTGCTTAATTCATGGACTGCAGGACGAATGTGAAATGCTCTTCAGCAGGCTGGGAACTAATGAACTCTGCTTGATGCCATCAATGCCAGCGCTGTTCAACTTGGTTTCTCGCTGTGACGACGGACAAAGATCGGTATAACAGCTGCAACGAAGCCGCGAAAAGCTCTTGTACCAACCACTGTTGCGTTACTGATGGTACAAAGGACCTGAACCGTTTTCTGATCATGAACCCGTATCAGCCGCAAAGGCATACATAATCCACAGCTGGTTCACGCGAGAGGACGGTGGGGAGTGTATCATGAGGGCTTTCGAGCAACATCCGCGCCTCCCTGCTCCCTCGAATTCTGCCCAAGTTTACAGCTACAGATTTTGTTACGACCGGTTCTGCTATAACCTCGGTTATCAGCAAGCCGAGCTGAAGGCTCAAGCTCGGGATTATTTCAAGGCTCTGCTCACACTGGCGGAGCCGAAATACTAGGCCTTCATAGCGACGGTCAGACAGCAGCCTGATCCCCGTCGACAAAATCCGCGCTATGGACTACGCCATGAACGCGGGGTTCATAAACGACGCCGGCAACATTCAAGTAGCGCAACTAAGGCATTTGCCATTAATGATACCCTCGCCGATAGGCTGGAATCTTTCTTGGAGCCAGACTACTGCAACGACTACAGGTCTGGCCGTGATCCCCCATCTGGACTCGGAGACGTTACGGCTAATCAGTCTGAGCAGACCACATATGCGATCACCTGCGGCCAGCTCGGCGGCATCATGCGCATCGACGTAAATATTTCTGCGACACCTTTTCGTCGACGGTCCTCACTAAGGTGACGCAGAATGCCGCATGCGCCGCCTACACCATCGGCTCGGTTGATGCGGAGAAGCTCGACAACAGACTCTGCGATAATGTACAGAACTGTTATGGTCTTTGAGCTCAGTGCTATCTACCAGCAAATTTTGACGACGTACACCGCTAATATCAGCGGGACTGTGCTGTCGTCCCTCGACAGTTTGAGCAGACGCTACAACAAAAAAGAAAAGTGCTCGTACCTGCGCATTGTTGTAACTGCTGCAGCCACAGTCGACTCCTAGTAGGACATGGCCGTCGGGAGGGTGTAATCAAGTATCGAAAAACCTCCCAAACCTTTCGTTCCGGCGTTGCGGTAACCGTCATGTTTGTCTCTGAAGATGAAAATTTCCGACACAGGCCGAAATTTGCCCAAGTGTTTTCTGCTCCGTCGAATTACTAGGCAATCTCAAGTCGTGCGGTTAAAATACCCGCCTTCCCCCCTGCCGGGGTCGGCAATCTTTCAAAAGTCCGAGCGCGCGGTCGAGCCCTGCCTTAACCCTGGGCTTCCGCCCATTTTCGCCACTGGATTCCGGGCCTCTGAATCGCGGCCAGCATCTCGAGCTGGACCGCCGCCGTGCAATGTATGATACAAACAGAGAGCCCTGTCTCAGACTGATCTTCATTGTGGAATAAGTCGCGCACTGCGAGAGAAGCTTTTTTTGAAACAGTATCGCATATAATAGACGTATCTGCTGCAATGCAATCCTCAGTTTTGAAGCAGATATCCAACTTGAATGGTATTGAGGAAATGTGGTTCATACATGTTTTAACGAAAAACATTCCAGAGAATTTGAAGCCAGCGCAAAATTGACAGAAACGCTTTTATAGATGGTCTTGGCGAATGCGTACAACAATGCGCAGGTACGAGCACTTTTTGTTGTGGCTTCTGTTTAGAAGAGACTAGCGAATGCGAGCATTGCGGCCATCAAATATTAAGCCACCTGAGGCCCACCTCTGAGTAAGAATTATTTTCATATATCCAGGCATGCTATAACTTGATTAAACGCCGAGGCTGAGCAAAACGTATGTGTAGGTGAAAGAACAAATCAAATCGAAATGACTTTCCACAGGTGGGCAATTTTCGGATTTTTCCAAAGGACTGTGAACGAACACCAAAAGTCAACACCAACGAGCAGCGGCCAAGCTCCGAGCTTGGCCGACACCTGGTAAGTACTGGCCACTTGATTCTGCCACACTCCATCTTAAACTTAAATGAGCCACATCGTCTTGCTGCAATATACAAGCATCTGTCCGAGGCCGACACTTGATGGTATTACAAGAAAATTAAACGCACAGATGTTATGTAAGGATTTATTTCATCGTACATCGGTGCGGGCCGCAAACGCCGCCAATCCCACCACTCGTTCCCGCGAATACAAATCTCGAACCTCAAAGGTTTTTAATCCCACAAATCGTTCCGTCGAGAGAACCTGCCAGATTTCCTTCCACAGCTGCCGGGAGCTCAACGATTTTGGGCCCAGATCGAGCTTGAACGGCAAACTTAGGTCGAAGACGACGATGGACGTGAGGTGACGGGTACACAAGTTCGGCAGCACCGCATCAATGAGGACGCGCAATGCTGGATTGTCTCGGATTCTAATTTCGAAAGAAACGAGGTCGGTACAATGACGCAGGGGCAGCATGTCCTCAGCTGCCGGAAAATTGTCAGCTACATGTCTAATTAAGTCGGGGTGAGCTCACAGGTCGCCACCGCAGAGCGTCCGATCTCTATGCAAAGCCGGCGGAGTCTCTCTCCAACGCGGATGAGGTACCTGCCCAAGGGCGAATTTGTCGTTGCCCACGTGTCGTGAGCATAGAGTGTCGAAAGTACTGGAATAGGCTCCGAGGCGAGTACCAGCCGGAAGAAACCGTCCGCCGTGCCAGTGTGATCGTGCGGCGCAATAAAAAATGTATGCAGTTTCGGGGGAAACTGACACGTTGGTGAACCTGCAGGACCAGGCTTATCGAAGAAGTCGTCGCCCAATGTGCCGACAATGCGGAGGGACGTTATCGACGAGAAGGCTTGCACCGCATCCAGAATCGGTTGGGGTGTGTTGTATTGGCCGTCAATCTCCAACTCCTGAAGGCACGGGAATGCCGCGGATAGAAAATCCAGATAAAGAGCGAGCTCCTTGTCACTGAGGCAAATCTTTAGACGCCTCAATCCCTGCAACGATTGAATGTTCGCGATTAAGGCAGGAGTTGGGTCGTTTGTTAGGGTGAGGCTGTGGATGAAGTTCGGGAGGGGCACGACCAAGGCGAAGAAATGCGGTAGGCGGGATACTACTCCAAACCTGTCGGAGAGGACGACAGATGCAAAGACGCGGGATCTGTTCGAGTGCAGCCAGTATTTGCACACGAGTCCGCATTCTCGAAGGGAGGGTCCATCGAGGTGCTCAAAGACTTTGTCCACGAGTTCGATAGGGAACGACGACAACGTAGCTTTAGTTTGACCGATCATCAATAATAAGGCTCCGGCTGCCGGCGGAATAGGTAATCTTTGGCGCTCAATCAAAAGTTGGTTGTGAGAGAAAAAAAATTGCGAGTGTCAAGCTTTTCAGAAACAGCTGTAATTTACATTCGACAAGTGGAGGATGCTGCCTTGCGAAGCAACTCGGTATTGTGTTTAGGATGTTTGTTTTGGTTCAGAAAAGGCATTCGGCAATCACCGGTCGCGTACGGCCGATCAGTCTTCTTTGATGGCACGGCGTTAGTTCCTTGTCAGTTCCACTCATGCCCCCTGCATTCGCTGAAGAACTCGTCGACCTAATCATGTCATTTCTTCATCCGACTCCGCTGAAATGCGGGAACGGAGGAAAAAACTTTCTGGACCGGTCTACGGCCGTTACAGTTGGCCGCTGCAGCCTCGTATGCAGAGCATGGGTTCCCTCTAGCCGGCGGATACTCTTTTACCGCGTGCAAATACTCAGAGAAACCGCTTACAATTTCGCGAGGCTGTTCACAAAACCTGACCGCCTGACTTTTCTCTCGTTCATTCGTGAGATCGTGTTCAAATGCGACATCGTCGAACATGGCTGGATGTTTTCTGTCCTACCAAAGATTGTGCAGCACCTTCCGAGAACAGTTTATCTGCTCAGTTACAACATTCGTCGCCGGCGCGGCCCTGAAAGTCCCCTTCCCTGCCCGCCGCTACGTGGTATCACGCATCTCGACATCTCCGACATCAATGAACCACAACTTGCCGACGTCGTTCACTGCATCGCGTCCTTTCCAGCTCTGCAAGCATTGAAGTTGTGGGTGTACAATTGGGGCGAAATGACTCTCCCCGAGTGCGCACCAAAGCCTCCAGAAACCCTACGGTCCCTCGATCTAAACTTTGGCCACCTCAGATTCTTTCTCGATTGGATACATGCGAGCAAGCTTCCTATATCTAGGCTGGCATTATTTTCCCCTGACACTATGTTCGCAAACGATGAAGGCGAGGCAAAGTACATGTCGCGGTACATCGAGGGCCTTGGCACCTCATTGAATTCGTTGACCCTCGGCTTTGACGAGACGTGGACCGGTGGTACGTGTGCCTTACTATATGTCGCTGCGAAAATACGTTGACTTCAGACTGATTCCAGATATAAACAAATTCCTCGAGGTTGCTTTCCTGCAAGCAAATACGGCGCTTAAGGCACTCTCGATTCAGTGTACTTGCGAGAAGACGATCTCGCTGCTGAAAACTATGCACGTTCCGCCGTCCTTGAAATGGCTTACAGTGGCTATATATCGAGCAGACGAGGACCTGTATGCCCGGTTGGCGTCGACATTGGACTCGTTGCTCCCACCGCTCGGGCTCATTACGCACCTGGAACTGATGCATGTGTACCGCTATAATTACCCCTCGGAGATGGAGCCTCCTAAAGGCCAGATGTTGCTGCCGAGGTGCGCCGAGCGGGGCCTGGTCGTAGTAGAGACCGAATTGGAGGATGTGCACTGCGATTGGATCCAGGAGATGGCATATTGGAGATGATAAAAGTATGTATAAAGTATGTGTACACATACTGATTTTTACAGAGAGGGAGCTTGAAATCTCTCTTTTCTCAGTTTCCTTTTTGCTTTTTCGGCGTATTTTTACTTATGTTTGGGCCACCTTAGATCCGTTCCAAATGCCTGAAATCGGCACTAAAAATTAAATTAAATTTGAGTAGTATGATTCGTGGCAATGACTTAGGACATGTGGTTTGCCAATGGTCCGTGTCGAGAGGACCCTTGATTATCGGTTGGTAGGTCAGATACTTGGTTCGGACAAAATATCCATATCAGCCAGCCAAGGTCAGATTGAGATTCGGACAAAGCCTCTGGACAATGACGAGAGGTCAGATCCAAGTTCGGACGCCAGATCCATTGTTAACTCAATATTCAGATAATGTTGTGCCATCTTGCTGATTACCTTACTCAACGTCCTTCATAATGCAAGCCAACCAACACTGTGTCAACCAATGGATTATGGGCGAGATTTTTGGTCATTTAAGCAGTTTAGGGGGGCCTTTTTGGTCAAAAAAACATTGAGGTCTGAGGCAAGTTCGGACAAAATTTCAGGCTTTTGTTTCAGTAGAGGCAGAATTCGGACAAAATCTTTGAGATGGGCAATCCAAAAGTTCGGACAGAATCTTTCGAAAGCCGAAAATTGGTATCTGACCTCCCAACCGATAATCAAGGGTCCTGTGTCGAGCAAAACATGTTGAATCAGTGTTGAATGCGGGGGGCCTCGTGGAAAATTATCCGAATGTGCTCCGCACACCTTCGAAAATTGGAGGCCAAAACGATCCGATGGGGAGCGGACAGTCAGTTCATATATGTATCCACTACAGGTATGGTTCCAAGTTGAGAGCCTTTGGACACGAAAATTCTGGTTGATTAAATGCTGCCAATCACCTCATCGGCAGGGACTAAGGGTTCAACCCGAACTTGCTTCAGAAATTCGCGCTACCAATCGACGATTAGTAGGTAAGCCAGCGAGTTGTGTGGCGCACGTACCCCGCCTCGGAAATGACTTATGATACAGTTCGGCTTGGCGTCAAACTCTCTGCTTCCGACGATATCATTTACATCAGCGAAGAGTGTTCCTCTCGGAAACGCCTTCTCTATCTCCTGTACCGTCTTGCGGTGGACATAATTGAGTGTCCCCGGTCCAGAAGCGTCGTATCCCATGACATCGAACGATGCCCCGAGCATCAAGAGAGTTGTGACAGCTGATGATTTACCGGCGGTATACTCTGTGGTGTGGAGCATGATGCTCTGGACGATGTCGCCGACTTGGTGCGCATCCAAAGCAGGATCAACGGCGTGCAAGCAGTCGTATGCCATAATTCCACCGAAAAGCTCAAACGACATCGCATGAGCGGGGTGGTCGAGGCCGTCGGGATGAGTCGTCCAACCAAGATCGTGCATAACGCATGCATAATAGAGCCTTTTGTGGAGCTCTTCAAAGGTGATCTGAGGAGTCCCGGGTGTTTCGGATGGAAATCCATTGTGTAAAATGGCGAGGGCAAAATAATAGGTTCGGAGACAATGCGCGAAGGCGGAATTTGGGAGATGTTTCTCCGTGTATCTGGTAGCCGCTACATGGGCGTCGTCCAGTGGAATAGAACGGAGAGCGTCGAATGAAATATAATCGGGTCGGATTTTAGCCAAATCAAAAAGCTCTTGGAAGTTACTGGGGACGAAAGCGTCGAGCGTCTTCGGCGTGGAAGTCATTGCTACTTCTGAGAGCAAGAGGTCAAGCTTGCCCTTATATAACTCATGATCGCCAGTTCTCATGGTCAGAGGTTGTCAGCAGCACGAATGTAGGATGCCGACACGCAAACCTCAGCGGCAAGATGCTGTTGGCAGGGTACCTACTGCGGTTAAAAATCATAATTAAAAGGGCGGGAAGCCGTCTCGACGCGTCTGCGTCTGTCAGACAGTCCGCTAGGACTTGACGCTTCGATATAAATATTTTAATGCCACCCATAGAGTATGTGGGGTCACCAGGACCCGCTGGTGACCTCCGGGTAGCGCTGCCGGAGGTCAGCAGGATGTATAGGGGGATCCGGGAGCTGTCATCCATTTTTGGAAAGGGTCTCGGCCAATCCGACAAAATCAGCTGCAGGCTTCTGTATTTACGGGGGCAAATATTGACTCCGAGATGATTTGCTTTGGAGATGAAGGAAAACCATCGGAAAATGTGTTCGGTAATTCGGCATCCAGTTCCGTGCCGGGCCGAGGCTGTGACCTTACAAATATCCTCGAACGATGAGGCCTTGATGAGGCCGATCTAGTCTCTCTATTATCGTTTCTTAGCTCGTACCTCGCTCGATAAAAGGCCGATTGAAGAATCCTCGATCGGGGACTTCATTTTCTTCGTTTTCTTCATTCCGCCACCCATAACAGGTAATTTCACTTAATTAGGAAGGTATGTTGGCGGTCAGCATCTTGTAGAATTCTGCGAGGATAACCCCCCAATACACTAGAAGTAAATCACGTGCACCGGCTACCAGGGTCCTCTATGCATAAAATATGATGACGTTAGGCCCAAAGATTTTGTATCGGCCTCGTGAAATTTGAACTTTCAGTTGAACATGTACCACCTCGGATCACCTCCAACAAACAAACACTGCAGATCAGTCATCTACGAATACTTAGAAAAAGTTGAGCCGACACAGTGCTGTTTGCCCCCATCCGTTTTCGATGAATTTTGCAGCACAACGAGAACAAGATCATCGACGAGACCACGATAATTGGATGTGATGGAAGCGAATACTGTACTATTTCGACCAAATTTTCAGGTGACGGTGACACTCGATTTTGTTTGATGTGCCTAAAAATCGCTATAATTCAAAAGAAAATTTATCGGTCACCTCGGTCGACGAAAATCTAAAAATAATGAATATTTGGTCGAAATAGTACAGTACCATAAACAATGGTCCAACTGCGCTCGAACGTCATGGACTCACGTCATGGACTCGACCTTTCCTGCGGATCGTCAATGTTGGGAAAGTCGATGAGTTTGGCTACTGATTACATACCGAATTGCACCCTACTTCGTTCTCGGTTGGAAATGTTTTGAGAGCCAGGAACCCAATTACGCACCTATTTAGCCAGTGTCATGATCAACGGTCTACATTTTTGTAGTTCGTATGTCGGAGATCCGAGCGGCTCGGGTATCGGGTATCACCTTCGAAGCTTCGTTGAGCAAATTGACGTACCGTGAAAAGCTCATACCATACTCCTCCCGAGACATAACGAAACTTGAACATAGCACATTATAAATTGAGTGAACGCGACTGCCTTATTTTTTAGGGCCAGGGAAAGGCCCGGGAATGCGCTGCAAGATATCGTCGTCTACGAGCTCCGCCGGCGCTTTGCCCCACAGGCGTTTGTACCCGGTGAGCACATCCGCCTCGAGATTCGGCACAACTAACGCGGACCCACGTTTTCCGCGGAAGTTGATCTCCAACTCGCCGCTCTTCACAATGGGTATCGCAATGTCCCCAATGAGCTCCGCCGTGTCGCCGACGTTGTACACTTTCTCGAGCCAAATGCTGCTGATCTTGGCAACGAAGTCGGCCATAGAACCCTCCCCGCCGTCGACGAGTACAACCTGGAAGCAGTCCTCGAGCACCTCCGTGTCATACACCTTCGGGCGCGCCTCCTCGAGCACGCTATCTTGGTAGTACACCGTGCGCGACGGGTCCCACGGCGCCGTGCGCAGCCCCGCGCGCGTGTTCGCGTGCCGCATGCGCTCCGCCCAGATCCGCTCGGTGGACTTGATGACGCGCCCCGCCGCGCCTTTGCGCACGATGACCATCAGCGTGGGATCCCGCAGGCATGCGTTTACGAACACCGACGACTTCGGGTCGGCAAGCGAGAGCCCGGCGCAGAGCACGTAGCTGACGCCCGTTTCCTCCCAATGCGGACGCTTGTCATATACACAATTACATTTGCTGACGGACGAACGCGGGGGGAACGTGTCGATGCTGTTGGGGATGAAGCCGCAAAGGCTAAGCACCTTCGAGCCCTCGAACGGAATCTCGTATTTGAGGTTGGACTGACTCAGGCCGTTCATGTTGAGTACGACGAAGCGCGTCAGGCTGACGATCTCGTCCACCTGCGCGCGGTTGAATGTGTGCAAGTGCAGGGTACAGAAAAAATACCGTTTTGCACACCCGACGTACGCAGGAGTAGCACATGAACAAAGCCGTCATGTGGCCCCACGCATGAAACGGGAACGATATACCACTTAGGTTCTTGTATACGCGTCCACCAAGAACCGTAACATACTGCCCCGGACCGTCTTTGGGGCGAAGAACATCGTCTAATGGACCGTTAGGGTGGCCGACGCTTGAACAAAGTATTTACCGATTGCAGCACGGACCTCATGCACGTACAGATGCCGGATCGCGTACCAGAGCTTCTCAACGGACTGCACGTCGAGGGTCGTGTCCGTGAGCAGCGCCATCGCAGTCTTGTAGTTCTGCGCAACGACAAGCAGCTTAGCGTCGGTGTAGATCGCGCGTCGCACGCATGCGTAGATGATATTGATGCGTTCCTTGTAGAATTTCGACGACGCCGGAGCACAGTAGCGCGCGAGCCGCGTTTTGATCTTCTCCCAGAGCAGGTTGCATCTATGAATGTCAGCGGGAGCGCAGTGCAAGCACGATGAGCGCACTTCTCACGAAGGGCCACATCCAGAGGGTCTTCGATGTCGCTACGTCTGTAGCGCGGGGGCTCGTTTTTGGCTGCGCGGAGAGCAGGCCATCGTCGTGGCCGGAGCAATCCTCTTGCAGCGACTCAGGCGGGTCTGTCTGCAACTCGAGAACCCAGAGTGCGTTCTGCGCTTCAAGGAGAGAGTGCATGCCCGCTGCTCGACGTCAGTTAGAAGGCTTCAATTTTGTGGAGCTGCTTGACGAGATAGTGCCAGAAAGTCTTGTGGCCGAAATCCTGTAATATGCGTCAAATAAAACACGTTGGTGGGTGAAGAATAACGTCCCATATCGTTCCTATACAGCCATAGGTTAGGTTCGAAGATGAATGAGCAGAATAACGCACCCAAAAAACCGTTCGGTAAAATATGTGCGGGCACTGATGCAACTGGGGAGACTATTAGTTATAAAGAAACCACGAATAAACCGCGCGTCGCACCGGTTCAATAGCTGGTACTTCGTGAGCAACGCCTTATTCCACGCCCTGACCGTCTCCAAGGATGTGCACCCCTTGATCGCACCTGCGCTGTGGCATATACTGTGCTCTGGAAAGCCATCCAACGCGGTATGATGTGCCTTGTAGTTTATGTATAGCTTGATGCGCTCCTACATCCCGAGGTCAGCGACGCGCAAAACGCGTCGAATGAATCGACGGCGGACCTCGTCATGGTGTGGACACCACCGTGAGGTTTCTTTCGTTTTTGCATTACACAATTTTCCTGAGGCGTCCAGAGCAGCACACAGGTCTGAAAACTCGTCCATGGAAGGTGGTAAGGCCTTGGACGAGGACTCTTTCTTTTTAGAGGGCATTTTGCGGGTGGCAAGTGAGAAAAAGAGGCGCCTTAAAAAACGCGACCGGCAGTGGCTGTGTGATGCCTTTCTCTTCCGGGCCTCTCTCGTTTGTGCTCGGGCCGTCTTTCTTGTACCCAGTCCAGACGAAGTATCTTTGTTTCAGGGATAGGGGAATTCAAAACGCATGTCATTTTTTGCACCTCAAAACCGCTCACTCAAAGAGGTTTTCTCACTTTTTTCATGTGCTGGCAGCAAGCTGTTGGCAGTTCAAGAGAGTTCAAGTTAGAACTGATCCTTCACGAAATCCTTAGCCCAGGATGTTAGTGCGCCACCGGTTATAATTTCCCATTTTACAACAACGTTACTTCAACTTTTAAATTGCCTCAATTGTGGTATATCTCGCCAGGCGTAAGGTTCGCTGGTTCTCGAATATTGCATCCGAAATTTTCAGTCAGCCTCTCCTCGCTCGGTCCGCCTTGTCTCCACATGACCGGTGCTTTGTCTATTAAAAACTCCTGCTCTACGTCAACGGTTCGGCTTCCTCTCCTATAAAGGCCGTCTGGACCGCAGACGCCAAGACAAAAAACCGACAAGATGTTCCCGAGTGCCATCCTACTAATTCTCTCCGCGATTGTTTTCTGCGCGGGCCAGCTTACATGCACAATCTCACCGCTGGGTGCAGGTCGAGACGACACCGACCAGGTCTGTTTATTTCTCAGTTCGTATTGGCCATCTCATCTGGAGAGGATCGTTCAGGTTCTGGCTGCAATTTCAAAGTGCGGACACGGAGGGCACACAGTGCTCCAAGATGGAGTGTACAACATCACGCGGTGAGCTTCCCAAAGTTCTCCCGTCCATCCATCAGCTGCATCGAATCTAAGAATAAACCGCCAGGAAAATGACCTGGGACCTCGTCGACGCGAAGGTTGACTTGCATGGCCATCTCAGTGTGCGTTTTATATAGCGTGCATCCCTGTATTTTCTCATCCTACCAATGTCCAGTTCGTCCCAGACATTGAATTTTGGCTCAATGCGAACAACACATACCGCGTCGTTTTCATCCAGGTGCAACTTTTGATACCAATGAAAAAAACGAGGATCTGACTCAAATTTCCTCAAGAGCCAAGCCTCGTGGTTCGTCATCACCGGGAGCGACTTTGAAGTCGATGCCCACAACACAGGCGGCATCCAGGGAAATGGCCAGGCTAGTTTCATCACATTCAGTTCCTGTTATTCTCTAATTCCTTCTCCCCATGTAGCCTTGGTGGAATTTCTTTACGACCACCCCTCGGGCCGACGGCGATGGCCGACCCATCTCGCTGACTCTTTTCCGCGCCGTCCGCGGTGTCATCCGAAATTTCGCGATCGAGGCCCAACCTTTCTGGTGCAACTGCATCGCCGAGTCTCAGGACGTGATATACGACGGCATGCGGTGCAATGCCAGCAACGAGAATCCTACATTTGCTGGCCAGAAGTGCGTTTCGAACGTGGCTTACAACTACTTCATGAAATGACTGACTTAATACTCCAGCATTGTCCCGAACACTGATGGTTTGCCAAGACATCCTTTTTTTTCAGCGAAGTCAGTTGAAGTCTTATAGGTATCGACACGTACCGCAGCGACAACATCTCGCTCCTCAACTGGGATATTACCTGCGGGTGAGGAATTCGGGTAAACTGTTAATTTAAACTCGGTTCTAATGTGACCCAGGGATGATTGCCTCGCAATCAAAGGCGTTTGTTCACCTCTCGATTTCTTGATTCCGAGCTTGTTTGATAATTTTCCAGAATTCAACAAACATCGTCGCTCAGAACATCACCTGCCGCGGGGGCAACGGAATTGCATTCGGGTCTCTGGGGCAATACGCGAACTTGGTGTGTGGACTTTACCTACCCAATAATTTCCTAGTTTTGACCGGCCATGCTGCAGACCGATATCGTTGAGAATGTTTTTATGGAGAACTTGACGGCAAGTTCCCGCATCTCATTACTGTTCCAACCTCATCTCATTAACACCAACATAGATGACGCGCATCAACGCATCCGTGCAGCCGAATATGCAGAACGGAGTGAGTTATGGAATCACACCGCGTTGCGACATTAAGCTGGCAACCGAATACAGGTGTACTTCAAGTCGTGGGATTCGACGATAAACGGCGCGCCTCCGACGGGCGGTGGCGGAGGCACAGGTCAGTCTCATTCATTACTGTAGACATTTACTCTCATATGTTACCCGCTTGCTTAAGGCTTTACAAAAAACGTCACCACACTGAATGTCGTCCTTGATCGTGTTAACCGACCGACGACCGTCACGCAGACGAATGGCGCTCACTCGTGAGTGGCGTGCTATATCACTTAAGTTGAATCACTCACTCTGTCCAACAGGGGCGACCTCCCTTCCAAGTACAAGTTCGAGGACTTGCACTTCGAGAACTGGAGCGGCACTGCGCTCACCAACGAACGTGGGTGTTGCTTTGCATTTTGTCTAATATTCCTGACGCGACTCGATGGTTACAAGTCGTCGCCCTAGAGTGCAGTCCTGCGGTCAACTGCACGAATATAAGCTTTACGGGATTTAACGTGAATGTGCCGGCCGGACAAGCGCCAGAATTCATCTGTCAAAATGCCGAGGACGTGTCGGGCTTAGCCGGTAAGTTGGTGTGCTCTGATTGATTGGAACGGGCAGTAACGGAATTGTCTCAGCACCTTGCTCTTAAACATTGTAGTGTCTCGGAACTTTGTATGTACATGACAATCGAAATATTTTGACTCTCGGTAAACCCGATGGTTCAAATGCTTCGTTTAATCGTAAAGAAACCACAAAAAAAACGGTCTCAACTTAACGGTTACGGGTCAATACGGTAAGCCGTACCGTCCCGTAAGGCCTGCTGGGGTTGCCCTATACGTTACGGGTGCAGTACGGCATGTGTTCAAACACACAAACCATGAGAGCTGCGGTAAAGTCAGGTCTTGCAACAGCTACAGGGAGGTCAGAAATGACCGAATTTGATGGCCTGAAAGTAGCTCGCCTCCTTCAGGCCTCGTTCTGGTCACCCGTATACGGGTATGTACGGTATCGAAACGCGACCATATGCTGTCCCGTAAGCCCCTAAATCCCGAATTTTTACGGCCATATTTGTACGGACGTAACCGTATACGGTTACGCTGCCAATCCCTACATTGGGTGTAATAGTAATATCCCATTTATTATTTATGGTTGATAACAACACTGTCACCACGAGCACAGCTACTCATCCCTGAAGCTTTAAAGCAAGGTTCCAGACGGCAGCCACCGGCCCTATGAAGATGCGATTAATACTACGCTGAAATTTTCGGCAGTTCGGGTTCAAAATTTAATTACTGAATTAATGGCAATCACAAGCTTTCACACAAAGTGATGGGATGTACCGCCACTTACGACAGGCTTGGCATCGGACTTGGCATCACGGTTGCGCATGTTTATTTCGTACCATCAGGGACTTTCTTCCTCGACACCACCTCGACGAGTTCTCGCGACGAACACTGCCCAAGAAGCAAGAAGTGCCGAGTTGAGGTGGTTTCATTCTGTTTTTGTGTTCTCCATCTCCTTTGAAGGTTGCTACCCAATATACTCCATCGAAGCCCGAACCTTCAGGGGCTGAGGGACTCTGATGTAATCGGAAGTAACCAGGACATCTACATGTGCGAAGAGATAGTTGCTACCGCCAAGTCCTTGATCTAATGGTCAATGTTCGTCTTACAGTCTTCTGACCTTATGGGAGGCAGTATGGGGAGAGATGGGGAGGTATGGACAATGCATGCTTGACCCGGAGGTTGCTATTCCGCCCTCATGTTACCATATCGCCGTCGAGGTATAAAGGGACGAGGGCGTAGAGGATTTTTTCCAGGCTCTCTACGTTTTCACTAGCGTTTTTGCAGAACCGCATCCCGACCCCTCACGTTCATCATGGTTGCCTTCAACAAGTTCTTCAACTCGGTCTTCCTTGCCATCCTCTATGCCTCATCGTCGCTCGCGGCTCCCTCGCCGATCGACTCGAAGCACACGACCCACCGCACCCGTGAACTTGCTCGCGGCGTGAAGCTGGAGACGTACCACCCGGTCAGCAACTACGAGGTTGGTCGTTTGTCTCAGTTTTCCATTAATGTATTAATTTCCCTGCTTAGACGTTCGGCGAGGGAATTGACCACCCGTTGCGCAAACGCGCGGGCGTCAGCTTCAAAGAGTCTTCTGTCGCCTTCCTCCAATCTAAGCTCGGTATCAGCGCGGAGAACGTTGCGTTCCATAGCGGTTACGAAGGGGAGGTAACGACCCACGCCTACCTTAAGCAGGTTCACGTATGTCACATTTCCCTCCATTTCGCTCCAGCCATTGACTTTCGCTTCAGGACGGTGTCTTCTTTGCCAACGCCGTCGCCAATGTTGCCATCAACAAGGATGACAAGGTTGTAGCTCTGGGACACTCCTTTGTTACGCCATGTAAGCACCAGATGATCCTTTGTGCTCCTACCGAGGCTCATATCTCATCAAGCCTCCATCGCACCGTCCACACCCTCTGTTTCCTTTGAGGACGCAGTTGCGACCGCCGAGGATGCGCTCACTGGCACTTACAACGGCCACCCTGCGGAGATCAAATACTTTTTGAAGGATGACGGCTCTGCCGTCCTCGTTCACTCCTTCCAGGTCCAGAACGAGGAGACCGGCTCATGGTACCTCGCTTACGTCGACGCGCACTCGAACAGCCTAGTCTCTGTAACTGATTTTGTTGCGAAGGCTACTGTAAGCCATGTTCATGTCCAACTCATTACAAGGAGCTAACATAGACGCAGTACCTTGTTCTGCCCATCACTAAGGAGATCCTGACTGAGGGCTTCGAGACTCTCGTGGATCCTGAGAATCTCGATGCCTCTCCCAAGGGCTGGCACTGGACCGGAACTAAGGATTCTACCACCACTACGTACGTCTTTGGGTGCTGTATTTGCAGCCTTTATTAACTTCTGCGCAGCGGCAACAATGCGATCACCTACAAGGGCACCACCTCCGGCGTCACCACGCAGTCGTCCTCGGGGCTCGTCTTCAACTACCCCAGAACGCAGCCAAGGCGCCCACGACGACCGCGAACGTTGATGCTGCGCGCGTGAACAACTTCTACCTCGTCAACACCGTGCACGACATCGCTTACACTTACGGCTTCACCGAGGCCGCGTTCAACTTCCAGAAGGACAACTTCGACAACGGCGGTGAAGAGGGCGACCGCGTCACTGCGTCGATCCAGGACTCCGCCGGAACGGATAACGCAGACTTCTCGACTCCTCCCGATGGCCAGAGCGGGCACATGCGCATGTACCTTTTCACCGCAACCAGCCCTGAGCGTGACGGCGCGCTCGAGAACGATATCGTTGTGCACGAGTATACCCACGGCATAACTAACAGGATGACGGGCGGGGGAACTGGGGAGTGCTTGCAGAGCACCGAGGCTGGCGGCATGGGTGAGGGCTGGTCGGACGCGATGGCCGAGTACGTTCCTTCCCTGTCGCATTTCCGCATTCTTATTTATTTATTCGTCTGCACCTCAGGTGGACCGAGCACACCTCTGCGACGATTAAGGACTATGTCATGGGCCAATATGTCGAGAACGATGCGGCCGGTATCCGATCGCACCCGTACTCGACTTCCAAGACGACCAACCCTCTCACCTACGCCAGCGTCGGCACCCTCAATGAAGTACACAGTACGTTTCCATTTCTTTTTCTCGCATTTTTCATCCAGCTGATTAATTGCCCACCAGACATCGGCGAGGTTTGGGCCAACATGCTGCACAACGTCTATGCCGCGCTCGTTGGCGACCTCGGCTTCTCCAAGACCGCACACACCGACGCTACGGGCACCGAAGGCAACGTCGTCTTCCTGAACCTCTTCATCGACGCCCTCCCCCTGCAGCCCTGCACCCCGACCTTCCTCACCGCGCGCGACGCGTGGATTCAGGCCGACGTGAACCGATACAAGGGCGCTAACAAATGCACGCTGTGGAAGGCGTTCGCGAGCCGTGGCCTCGGTGTTAACGCCAAGAACCACAAAGACGACGCGACCGTCCCGTCCGGCTGCTAGTTTGTTAGTTTCTTCGACCCTTTGCTCTGACCGGAGTCGGGGACAGCGAAAATGGACCAGACGGTGCCCTGGATTGTATCGTGTATTTATTAGACACCACGCCTAGACACACCCACGCATGATACGACATACCCACGCAATGCATTATTTTATATCTCGTTTTGTGCTTCGACTGAATTTCAACTACGTCACTGTTCGAATTCGGGGCGCCATCAATTCCATTCAGACTCCGAGTGTGGCGTTCATGCTGCAATCTCTCCCATATCCTTAGGCCAGCACCTTCGAAACACCCGCACAAATGGCCAGAGTAATGGACGGCAGGTTGGGTACCCATGGAATGAAAATTTCAACAAAGACATGTTTGTAGGATTCGAATAGCAAAAAGATCACAACTGTTGATCCTGGATCTATTCGTTTGCGGGAACAATCGGCTCCGCGCCACCTTCTTGAGGAACTCGTTGGGCTTCAACGTATGAATTAGTCATCTTTGAACTGTGCAAATGAACAAGGAATCGTCACTCACTCCGCTGTGGAAATGCGAGAGCAGACAGTTCGGCTTCTCCTTGAATTCCTTCTGCAACAGTCAATTCCCTCGGTCGCGAAATTACCGCGCGGGTGCTCCTTCTCGATCTCCTGCACCGTCTTGCGATTGATCAGGGAGTCGAACGACCCGGGCCCAAAGCGTCGTAGCCGCAGACGTCGAACAGCGCGCTGAGCGACATGAGGGTCCCGGTGGCGGACGACTTTCCGGACTGCCACTGCGAGGTGTGGAGCATGATGCTCTGCACGATGTCGCCCACCTGGTGCGCGTCGAGGTTCGGGGCCGCCGTGGCCAGGTGCTCGTACGCCATGATGCCGCCGTGCACTCGAAGGTCATGGCGTGCGCGGGGTGGGCGAGCCCCTCAGCGGTCATGGTCCAGCCCAGGTCGTGGAGGATGCAGGTGTGGTAGAGCCGCCGCGCGAGCTCCTCGAACGTGATCTGCGGTACACCGGGGGTTTCGGAGGGAAAGCCGTTGTGCAGGATGGCAAGCGCGAAATAGTAGGAGCGCACGGAGTGGACGAACCCCTCGTGCGGCGTGATTTTTTAGCGTACTCGAAGGATGCGGTGTGCGCTGGGTCAAGCGGAACGGAGCGCAGAGCCTCGAACGACACGTAGTCCGGTTTGAACTTGGTCAGACCGAAAAACTCTTGCATGTTGCTGGGAACGTAGGCATCGAATGTCTTAGGGAAGGGCATCTTCTTTCTGACTCTAGAGCATGTAGCCAGTCGGTACATATAGTCTCTAAACCGCAGCCATGAGTAATCCAGTATAAAGATCGTACGACAGGTGCCAGAGATGCAAGTTCAAGCAGTTGGTGATTCCTGCCGAACGAAAACGTACGTCTCGATCCGGATGAACGGATAAATCTCCTCCGACGCCCGTAGAGCGCCACTGTCCCACATATAGGTCTCGGGCTTCTCTCCGAGTCTTGCTCCAAGTCGGCTTATTCATCGATCTGCTGGCATGCTTTGTAACTTTGGTTTGTAACTCTTGAGATCATATTCAGTGTCGACCTGAGGTAGATGGGTACAGTTATACTCACTCGCCAATGCGATCCCCAAGGAATCTCGAGAAGAATTTGATACCCACGAATGAATGGAGGCGCGACTAAGAAAGTGTAAACCCGTACTCTGTAGTGCCTAGACGCGCGTGTCCACTCTCGCATTCTTGGGACGGCCCGACGCGGCGAACCCAAGCAATACCCAACGAGGTACTATAGTTGTCTCAGGGTCTAGGTTAGAACAGAGCAGCCCAGTTCCAGCTGACAGTTGTTGAAATCCGCAGAAAGGGAGAATCCAGTGGCGGGTGGTAGAAATCAAAAAGAGGTCCGATGAAATCCGAAATTCCGATTGATCCCGATCACAAGTCCGTGTCTCGGAGCTTGCATCCGAAGTTCTCTCTCGGTTCTCTCCCACTCAACTCCCACTGCCAGACGGACCCTTGAAACCACATAGAATGCTTGGATGCAAGCGCTCGGCGTTGCGAGCTCTTTCGCGAAAATTTGTATCCCGCAATTATGCTACTGCCGCAAATGTGGTCCATATCGTAGAAGTGGGCCCGAGGGATGGCTTGCAGAATGAAAAGGGCGTAATCCCCGTCAGCGTCAAAGCCGAGCTTGTCACTCGTCTTGGACGGGCTGGCGTCGAAATCATCGAGGCCGGTAGTTTCGTCAGTCCAAAATGGGTCCCCCAGGTACGTTGCCCCGTTGCCCGAAGATATATGCCGACCTTGCGTAAGATGGCAGGAACTGCGGAGGTATTGGCACAGGCTGAGCGCTTCCCCAACGTTCGTTACCCCGTTCTCGTGCCGAATCAGAAGGGGCTGGACGCCGTTACGGCCCTTCTCGCCGCACACCCTGTGTCTCCCCCTCTGACGGACGAAATTTCGATATTCACCGCCGCGACCGATGCGTTCACGCGCGCAAACCTGAATACCTCCACGCTCGAGTCGCTGGAGCGTCTGGCGCCGGTTGCACGGGCAGCGCTCGACCAGGGACTCCGCGTGCGCGGCTACGTGAGCGTCGTCATCGCGTGTCCATATTCTGGCCAGGTCGACTATGTACGTGTGCGGGACGTCGCCAAAGCGCTCATCGATATGGGCTGTTATGAGGTCAGCCTCGGTGACACCGTCGGGATGGGCACGCCGAGGCAGGTTTCCGAGATGCTTGAGGAAGTGAAAAAGAGTATCCCCGTCGCGAACCTTGCCGTGGGTTTATTTATCTTTCGTTGCATTCATTTATTTATTTATTGACATGAATACACACAGGGACATGTAAGTGCCTCGACCGCCGTGGCTTGTTTGCCTTTAACATTTTTGCGGCTAGTTCCACGACACGTACGGCACTGCTGTCGCCAACGTGCTCACCGCGCTCGATCACGGCGTCCGCACAATTGACGCCGCCGTCGGCGGCCTCGGCGGCTGTCCGTACTCCCCCGGCGCAACAGGCAACGTCGCCACGGAAGACGTCCTGTACGCGCTCCAGGGCTCGCAATACCACGTTGCTGGCACTGCGGACGGCACTATCGACCTGGAGAAGATGGCGGACATCGGCTGGTGGATCAGCGAGCAGCTCGGACGCGAGAGCACCAGTCGCGCGGGGCGCGCTATTCGTGCGCGCCGGCAGCGCGAGGCGAAGGCGAAGCTGTAAGGTATGGTGGGTTTATCAAACTGTATCTGTCATATGTATTTATGTATTATTACAAGCGGCGGACATTTCGTCAGCCCCTATGTACTTCCTGTCCACCTTGGGCTTTGAGACCATCGGCTAGATTACGAACCCGGTAGCTGCGTGAAACTCGCTTCTCGGAATGTATGAAACATCGGATTGGATCTTTTAACGGGAACCAGTTGTACCATCGAGCGAAATTGCAAACACGCGGAATAAGGCTAAGACATGCGAGAACATCACCGGGTATAGGGCTGATTCGGGGGGCAGGTGGAAGAAAAACGATGAGACGTCGCGGAAGAAACGGTCGGCGACTTCGCGCCCTCCTCCTCTAAGCGCCTGGTTGAATGATTCAACAAGGAATTTGGACACGAGCTCCGGATGGTTTGGGATCCAAAATGTCGGGCTGGTGCCGGGAGATCGGACCCATTCGATGCAACCTGAACAGTTGCAAAATTCAGCAAGCATGCACACTTTTGGACTGGCGACTGAATGGCCATAGTGCGACTGACTGTTTAGAATGCAGCCCTGCAAAGTAGAACAGCGAACCCCCCAATGGCGGATGAGCGACATCTCCCTCGTCGTACGGCAAAAATTTGAAGTCTCCCTCCTATCGAGAAGCTCTAGTGTACGGATATGTATGTGACGGAGGCAGCGAAATTCGGGCAGAACCGAGGTGAACACATCCAAAAACTAGAGGAAGGTATTGAACATCGTCGATCGAGGAATTGAGATTACAGTACCCGTCGACGCACCTTTTCGTATCCACTAGGATCAGAATTCTGGCACACAATGTACAGAATATGTAGGTTTAGAGAAACGCCCAATGCACCTATTATTCGCATCGGCGGCCAGCAATAAAAGCTGTTCGAAAGTGACGCGATTCCACCTGGGTGGGTTGATTTCACCAGACTGTCGATCACGGTATCCGAGTCCCAGCTGTCCGTGACCTCGTCATTCGGAGCGGAATAAGGAAATTGGGGCCATATTATCGTCGCCCTTCGGACGGGGCGGTTAGGAATGAACCACTGTGCAAAGGCGCTGGTGCCGCTGAACGATTCGAGAAACGGGAGATGAGTGGGTAGAAGCCTGACTGAGGCGTTACGGATCGCGTCCATGATTCCGATACTTTTTATCGTCGAGTGTCTCTCAAAGAAATCGTGGTAGAAGAAGGAGTAACAATGCTCGAGGCGCGGAAAGAAACAATGAAGCAGAACGATGCCACCTCGATCATACGGCAGACGCAAGACAAGTGAACGAAGGTTGGTGGTGTTCAAAAGAGCCGAGTTGAGAAGTCGGAAGAAAGATGGGAGAATATCGCATCTTCCGGTACTGAAGCTGGAAAACTGAGTTCAGGTGTGATAGAAATAGAAAACTCGGATTTTCTCTTACTGGTCGAAGTTCAAGGTGCGTACGGATAAAGCGGCCTCAGAAACCTGTGCTAAAGTTCTGCAGCACGATACCATGGGCTTGAAGGATGTCAAATGGATCTCGCGATACAAGACCTTCGTGGCCACCGAATGAAAGACGCCGTTAACTCGGCTCAATGCAATCTGGTCGGATCGGGTAGCGTGCACCGCGATTGCGAACAGAATCTCCACAGCGAGGTCGAGAAGCGTCAAACGATTTTTGGCCATCGTTGAGTATGTAAAGTAGTTCACAGATTATGGGACAAAGAAAAAATCGTGTCAGTGGCACTGGCACGGGACGTGACGTGCTTCTTTCAACACAAATATCCATATCGGGAATGTGACGGTAACTCCATAGTAATTCAACCTCAGCCCGCCGCCCGGAGAGACTAAAGTAGTTTATTACAGCCAGTTCAGTCAAATAAACTGGTTCCTGGAAAAACAAAATTCATCCAGAAAAACAGTGCTAAGGTTTCGCGTCAGCAATTTCGGCTTGTTGGCGGCTGGACATCGCGAGCAGAGATGTGGTTGATAAAGCCCTGAATAAGAAGTAAGCACTGCAAGGGCTCTCCGGTTATACTGTTGTCTCAGAGCTCTTTCTTTAGGCGGATGTCATTGAACTATGTATAAAGAGCTACACAGTGATCGTCCCTACGGTGAACTCCGCAGATGATCAATTTATCGGCATCGAAGATATAGCCATGAATCGGAGCCTTCATGAAGATGCCTGGCAATCATTTGGTCAGCCGAGATGTACTAAGACTCAGTAATGGTGCTGCGTTTTCGAGAGCAAGATGCGAGGAGGAGATGCCGAACGGTCCGGATCTTTGAACAGCGAACTTTGGTACCTTGATCTTGGTCCATACCCCTGCCGCATGCTGAACTTATTTTGAGAGATGATTAGCAACACCATTAGACAACGGAACTTCCGAAGTCTGGTTAAGACACAAGTGTTCTTAGATCTGCACAAGTTGGTATTCGGATTAATTGAACCAATACTAGCAAGACCGAGAGTTCATCAGCACAGGAGCAATCTCTATCTCAGGTCAGGGACACATTGACTCCGTCGATGCCAGGTGTAAGATGCCAGGTACAATTCAGGTATGATTCTAAATGATCTTCTGTGCCTCATCCTAGGCAGCGCGAGATGGCATTCTAAATCTCTCATGAAACTGCTCTTAAATGGAGGCATCGTCTCACTGCACATTTTATCGTTTTCAACGATGTCCCACCAGCCCTCTGCGACTCAAATCCGATTCAATAGCAGTATACTTGGTTTGAATGCTGTAATCACCACTGTGGACACAATTTCTCATGCCCTCAAGACAGAACCAATTTCCAACACCGTGCGATCTCTGTTGACATCTGTACAGGTATTTATCGGCGGTGAAATCTGTTACTTGTGGCTCTTATCAAAGCTCCACAGACTGTCAAGAGAAATAAGGATGACTGTACACAAATGCTGGACCAGATACAGGAGCTCCTCTATGGGATAATTCATAGCCATATAGCCTTCTCGGATACTGCGGGGGAATTATCACCAAGCATGTTGGGAGATTTGAGGAAATTGACAGAGTACATTCTGCCTTTTTCAACTATCTCAGCATCGTTGATCCTCTTTTCAGAACACTTCACAAGATCCACACATTTGTGGAAGCACAGCAGGAGAGCAGCAGAATCAAGCAGTTCTTCAGGCAGGGTGAGATGAACACATTGTTGAAGGGCTGCCATGTGGGACTGGAGGAAGCACTCAAGGTGTTCAAGGTATATCCGGTATTGCTCGTGACATTGACTTGTTGATGAGAGCAAGTGACCAGGTTCAACATAGTGTTTTCAATGATGTTACAGAGATGCAACAATATGCGCAGAATACACACCAAGAAGTCCTGGAGTTGATCTCAGCTCTCTCAGATGGAGGAGGCTCGAGCAGGACATCTGGATGCACAACCACATCTCATTTCTGCCTGCTTGTACTAATAATATGTTTTGCAGTTTGATACAGGATTTTCTTCTAACAATAGGTATGGGCCATGACTTAATTGTTTATCAACTCAACCTTGGTACCATACAGCTCAAACTCACTCTCTTCGTTGCCATCTGAGCCCAAGATATTCCATGGCCGTGAATCTGAGGTTTCAGCCATCATTCAAACTTTCAGCCAGAAAACACCGCGGGTAGCAATTCTGGGAGCTGGAGGGATGGGGAAGACAAGCTTGGCTAGAGCTGTTCTCCACCACCCCGAAATTACCACCAGATATGAGCAGAACAGGGTTTTCATTGCTTGTGACACTGTGGCAAACAGTACTCAGCTAGCTGCTCTGATTGGAGAACATTTAGGACTGAAGGCAGGGGAAAATATCATTCCACTGATTGTCCATCATTTCTCCACCAACTCCTCATTGTTGGTCCTGGACAATTTGGAGACAATCTGGGAGCCAAGGGAGTCCCGTGGAGACATCGAAAAGTTTTTGGCCTCACTTGCAGATGTAGAACATTTGGCACTCATTGTAAGTTGCGAGTCTATGGCTACTTCTCATATACTAAGCATTTTTAGATAACCATGCGTGGGGCAGAAAGGCCTGCCAATATCCAATGGACCAGACCATTCCTACAGCCATTGAAGTCCTTGACACAGGATGCTGCCCGAAAAATGTTCATTGACATTACAGACCAGGGTCATGCTGATGAAGACATTAACAAAGTCCTCCTCCTCACTGATAACATCCCACTGGCTATTGACCTTATGGCCAATATGGTGGATTATGAGGGCTTTGCTGCTGTTCTAGCCCATTGGGATACAGAAAAGACCTCAATGCTCCCAAGGCTATGACAAGGGCTCAAATTTGGATTTGTCAATTTCACTGTCTCTTGGAAGCCCCCGTCTTGCATCATTTCCTGGGTCCCATCATCTATTGGGCCTGCTGGCAATGCTCCCTGATGGACTCTCAGATGTGGATCTTGTGCAGAGCAAACTGCCTATTGAGAGTATTCTGGCCTGCAAGACTGCCCTGCTCCGCACTGCCCTAGTTATCACTGAGCAGGGACGCCTCAAAGCATCAATGCCAATCCGGGAATACATGCTTAAAATGCACCCTCCTCTAGGTCATCTCATTCAATGTCTTTTCAAGCATTTCCGCCCACTGATCAAGATTGGAATCACATCCAATTCGAACCCTGGTGTCTTGGCCCGACTCACATCAAATTTCACAAATATCCAGAATATTCTTGAAAGAAGTTTGAATGACCATGATCTCGACCTGGCTGATACCATCTTGTGCATTTGTGAGCTTGAGAACTTCAGTAGATGAACTGGTCATGGTCAAATCCACTTCATGGACCATATACCAACTGTTTTGAAACAGTCAAATGAGCACCAGCTGCAGGTTTACTTTATCACGGAACATCTAGCGAAGTTACACTCAATTCCGAATGCAGACGAGATGATGGCTGAAGCCTTCGAAAATTTCACCCTCTTTGAAAACCCAGATGTTAAATGTGAGTGGTATCACAATTCCATCTGGGCATACATTGATTGCATCCACCAGGCACATTTTATAGTACGGTGTGGTAGGGTCGGAGGGCCCGCATGTGGAAATAGTTTTATATCCATTTTTATACACACTTTTGATTTATCCCCGTATCACATTACATCATCTGTTTGTACCGTAAACAGGGACCCACCGTGCAATTTTACCCTCGTACCATCATCTTCGCAGCCAGTGCAGGGCAAGCGCCCAGAGGTACCATCGAAGCTCCTCGCCCCTTCCACTAGCGAACGCTGTCAGTGGGCTTCTAGCCACCAACAATCTCGTCTCGTCTCGTTTCTGCCTCACTCTTGTTTCACGACACTTTTACACGCTATCGACACACTTCCTTCACGCCATTTTCGTACTCCACGCTCCAGCTGCATATCTCATCATACTTTTACAAAATCTACTCTATCATACTAGGACCACCGACCCAATTCAAGAATCTACAGGCCGGGCATTCCCCTCTACCACAACGGCAGCCGACTATTTTCGGGTCCAGAATGATTTTTCTTGAGCCAATGATCTTGCATAAACTAGTCTCGCATAGTCTCTTATAAACAGACGCTACAACAATAGAGTGCTCGTACCTCGCATGTTGTAGTCTGTCGAAAAGGTTGATGCGTCGATCGCTGGCCACGTTATTACAAATCACAAAAACAATTCGGATGCTGGTATGCATTCCAGAACAAAATTTTCACAAATATGAAGCTACAGTAGTATTTATTAGCATAAATTGAGCAACTTTCTCACCTAACTTGCAGCAGCAGAGTCGAGGAACCAGGAGTTTGGACTTTGATGGCTCAATGGATGACAAATCCTGACATAATCTGCTCTTTCTATTCCGCGAGAATGGAATTTGAAAAATAAAAAATTGAAGACATATATGGAGTCAGGCATAGATTTAAAGCTCCTTTCTCTCTCAAATTTTGAGGATGGGGGGTCCTGGAAGTGCTAAATAGGCATGGCAAAAGTTCAAACTCCGACGATTATATAATAATGCGGCCACCAAACACGGTGGCGCGGTTAACAACAGACTAAGTCTCGCATTATCAATGTCAACAGGCAACACCAAAAACAATCACAAGTGTTGCAAGTATTAGCATGGGTCAAGTGGGCTCTGGGTGATTATTACACTGCACAACTGCATGCATATGAGTCACAGAGGCTGGCCAAGATTTCTGGGAATTTATACCTAGAAGCCTTGGGCCTCTATATTGCCTCTGACTGCTGGTGCCACCTCGGGAGCTACAGATAGAGTATCTCATCATCTGAGAGGTGCCGAGAGCTCCTGCATCTGTGTGGTATGTCTGGCAGCACTCTGGACCAGCTCATCATTGGGCTCCAGGCAGAAACTCACCGGTGCAAGTTGGAGTATGTGGAAGCCCGCGAGATACAGGAATTGATCCTCCACAATGTCTCGATGGAGCATGATCCAGTCTACCATGCTCTTACCCTACTTAACATCATTCAGAATGATGTGGAGATTGGGTCATCAAATGGTGAAATGCAGCGGAGCATTGCTACAGCCAACTTGCTTTTTGGCAAGGCAGGCTACACACCAGGAGTCATCTGGTGCAAGATCTTGCAAGCAGCCCTTGAACTGAACAAGCAGAATTTATCAGCATCATACAGTATGTTCCAACAGTGTCTCAGAGCCACATGGGGAAAGAACAGCGAAGCTATAAGTTACTGTCTAGAGAGACTGGGCAATGTGAGCCTCTGGAGCACCATTTCTGAGGTAGCATCTACTTGGACCACTATATTCTTGATCTATAGCCTCAAGTCAAAACAAAGACTAGAAATAAACAAGGCCATTCAATTCCTGGGAGACATGCTGTTAACAGAGGGGGACCAAGCTACCACAGCCAGCCTCTTCACTGTTGCTCTCCAAGGATTTACACAGATGGATGTGCACTGCAGCAGAGCAGAGTGCATGCTTCGACTTGGAGATATCACAGAACGGGATGGGGATTCATTGAGAGCAGTAAGCAGCACAGATGTTGTTTGAACAATCATCACAGGCAAAACAGATGAGGTCTGTTGATGAGAGACTCGCTGTGATTGGTCCTGTTGGACATACAGATATCCTGATCCACCTCCAAGACCTCCACACACCCACTGCATGTAAGGAATCATTTATATCATTTACTTACCATTTTAGTTACTCTTTAGCTACGAGTCACATGTGTGTAGATCACATGATCTTATCATCTTTATCACCAACTACACACTGCCTACCAGCCTCCAGTCCCTCGTCGAGAACCTCCGAGCACTGATAGAGGCACGGGCTACATCTTTGCCTTGCCTGGGCACTACGTACTAGGCACTAGGCGACACCTATTGGAATATACTTACGTTTACGTCCTTATCTTACGACCTTTCACGCTGGATCATCCCTTGGATAGTCAGCTCAGTTCTCTTGAATATTCGAGAGATCTAGAGAGACTACATCTCAGAGAGTACAAATATTCGTCTCCTGGTAGTCTCCCGAAGAGCTAGACCGTCTAACGAGGGTCTTTCACACAATATAAGGCCCGATCATCCCGTCAGGGCAAGCGTACGACGATCACCCCTCCGTGAGTGCTCTTGAAGCCTTACAGAGTGGACACATTGGGAACCCGTCGTTACCTCCTGGCCGGCTACTCAATATTTGGACATCACCATGGCCCACCATCGTCTCAATGTAATATGGGCCAAATACACGATCTCACCAGATCCCTTATCTGGTGCGCCGTCTCTTCACGATGCGTGCTCAGCACTTTCCAGGCACTCCTTACAACCTATGGATATTGTCCTGCATGGAGCAGGGTTCATTCTACATCCCGATCTTGCTCAGCGTGTCTTGGACGTATGCACGCAGATGGATCTCCTGCTTAGGCCTGCAGCCAGACATCATTTTGGTCAGAGCTCGTTTTATATTGGCTCTAATCTACCGCAGCTACTGACAGGTACTCTTGGATTTGATTTACGAGCTCCACAACACCAGATCATATCTGAATGGATTCTGCTCCTTGACCACCTCGAGACCGCCATGCATGAACTCAAAAACTACTGCATCGGTGATCCCTGCGCTCATTCACGCCTTGAGTGGTCTCCTCCATACGCTCGGCTCGTTGCGACGCTCTCCCCCCTCCTTCAACGGAAGCTCCGACCGTGCAACTTCGCGGCTTTCAGTATCCCGGTTCCTTTGGACCTAAGTGAGGCTATGGAGCGCACATGCACTTCCGCAGCAGTCACGAGCACTGAGGATGGCCACTCCGACTCAGAAGTCACCGACGTTGGATCGCAGCAGCCTGCTCACGATGTGGCTGAAACGGTTTTGCCTGCAGCAGATTCGATCAGTGACCCTGAGGATGGAAAGGTGCCTGCACACACACCTAAGGTGGCTACTCCATCTGCCGTCAAAGACCCTCTGCATGCGATTGAGTCTGGGGGGCTGAAAGCAGATCTGTGAGAATCAGCTAAGTTGTCCACAGATGTGGGAGACACGAGACTACTCACATTAAAGGGATTCTCCTGCACATCTGAGCTTGCGATATGCAAGGCTTGCACTCCTGCTCCACCTCCTCCTACTCCTCCGTATCCTCCCGGACTCGTTCTCGCCGGAAATCCCGCCTGGATGGCTTGGCGAGCAGCTGGGAGTTGCCGTGAGCGTTCGCGATCGGCAGCGCTAGCGAGCGCACAGTATCTCCTTGAAGTTCGCAGTATTGTTATACGTAACAGAGGGCTTGTGTCCGCACGCGAGTATGAGGGACTGGATGGAAAAGATGAGGAAAGAGTTGAGTTGTCCACCATTGATCAGGACACCACGCTACTCACCTCGAAAGGGTTCGTCTACGCGTTGGAGCCGTCGATGCTCCCCCCTTGTGCGTCTGACCTCACGCTCCCTCCTGGACTCGTCTGCACTGAGAGCATCAGGCCGTGCATACAGCCACACCTGCAAGACCATATTGGTCTCGAGCATTCTCTGCCCTCATCCAAGTCCCTCGCTCCAGCGTCTGCCATTGCGGACGCTGTCGAGCTTGGGGGGCTTGAGGAATTGGTGATGGAGGAGCCGAAATGCGATGCAGACGCGACAGATCAGCAAGTCGTGTGCGCACCGCTGGGGAATCGTCTCGCCTGCCGTGCAATGGTCTTGAAAGCCGCGCTTATCAAGGGAGGGGAGTTTTCACAAACAAAAGATGGGCTTGCAATCACACCCGTCGCGCCATGAGCATCATCTTCACTCCTTGCTCCTGACCTCGTCATTACGTGCGTGGTCGAGCCTGGGGGGCAGGAAGATCAGCAAAGCAGAAGCACGTCCATTGCAAAGCAGCGCGACGACGAGAATACTCACCAGTTCAGACCTGCTGACATGACCGCTGGGCATGAGTCTTTCGCTCGTGTTACTGTTGATGAGGACGCGGTTGAGCGTGGGGGCTGAAAGAGAAAGTGGAATTAGCTGAGTACTTTGCGCAAGGATACAATACGGGATTACTCACCACTTATGGAGACACATTGGGGAAATGGGTCTACGCACCACTCCAGCCACCAGTGCCTGTAGTCGTTGATGGGCCTGCGGTCGGGCTTGGAGGGCGGGAGGTTGATACCCTCGCACCCGCAAGGGCACGCAACGTGCCTGGGATAACAACCCGCGTCGAGCTTGGGGGGCTAAAGATCTCGTTCAGCAACGAAGAGAAGCTCACGATTGCAGCTGAAGCACACACTGGAAAACCTGCAAACACGAGCCGCATCCTGTCGTTCCCTTCTCTCTCTCATCATCCTCCCTTGGTCTCCCTCTCGACGATGGGATTTGGAACTTTTGCGCTTGTTAGCGCAACCATATGGACAAGATCCGTCCCTGACCTCGCGTGCGATTGGTGCGGGGAGCTCGCACCATGCCTGGCATGGGCGCGGGAAGGGATTGGCACTGCGTGATGGCATTATCGACACAGAGGTGCGGGCGCGCCTGAACACATCTGAGTTCCCTTGAATTCAGAATCCAAATATCTGCGTGGATTTTGGGACGTACCTTCAAGATCCACCCGGTCCCTCTACGGCACAGCACCTCGATCTCGCATATGGCCCACCTCAGGCGTTTGCGAGCCCCATATACCAAGATACAGATTTTTCTTGCTTGATTTTCCATTTTCAATTTTTCTGCCGAATTTTCAGTTTCCCACCTTTGACTTTTGGATCCTCTTACTTACCTGGACCTTCTGCTCAACGATTCATCGCCCACGATGGGCCCAAACAACCCAATTCGACCCGCATGGAGATGTCTTTGAGGATACATCATCGAGACGGAGTCGGGGCTGGCTCGACGATTGCCAGTCCTTTTGGAGCCGCGTTCACTGGACACCTCGCATACGGATGGAGAGTCATTAATAGTCGCGTTCGATGCTGCCGGATCGAGTTGAGTGTCGACGAATGTCCGCAAGTTGAGGAGTGGAAAGCAGATCTTGTTTGGTTCTGAAGCTGATAATGTTCGGAACCAAACAACTGCTCTCATCCTCTTTTGGGCAACTCTAACTCTTTCTTTTTCATTGTTCTTCCTCCTTCTTTATACCTATCCTCGGCGCTTTCTTGCTCAACATTCGCCGCCACGGGCTCGTCGACCTTCAAAGCTCCCCAAGACCTTGCAGGTGGATTTTAAAAGAAATGCAGGAGGGGTGATATGACGGGCCCAGCAAGAGAGCGTACATCTTACTATCCTCTTCTCTGCTGTGTGCCCAGCTTCGCGTTCCGGAGCCTTCTCCTAGCTCCCCGCTCAAGTCCTGGACTCATGCGAGCATCTTCCACGTCGCGCAACACGGACCTGCGGATTCGCTAACGCGTCGCCTCGCTGTACGCCCCATGCGGCGGGATCTGACCGGCCCCCACCGCATGTGGTTCCCGTTGGAATGCTCCCGTCTACCTTGCGGGAATTTTGACAGGCGAATTTGGCAACACTTATAAATGCGAAGCCTCACCGGGGGCCTCATCATGCACGATGGCCCCCACGAGGCGAGTCATTCCCAATTATTTTGTCATTCCAGTGCGTCATTAACACTTTGCGCGAGCGTTCTAATTATTCTTCGGCTTTCTTTACTTCATCCTCCGGATTCTATGTGTCGTGCCTGCGGTGTACATTGACTGTTCGTCGGATTCGATGCATCCAAATGCGCTGATGGAGAGACTGACGAGGGATTCACGTCATGTGGAGAAATAAATGCAATGGCATAGCGGGGCTCCAATTTTTCGTACGTTCTGCGACGCTCCTCAATTCTCCACTCCGCTGGTTCCGAATCCAGGGCACTTATGCTATGTGCTCATCTCCTTCCGCCCAAATTGGAGTTTCAAGTCCTTGATAAGTTCTATATGACCTATGGCACTCGACTGAGGGCCGTTTCCGTCTTCAAACGCACGTACGACTCTCCTCGTGCCAACACTGTCAACGGAAATGTGTTGTATGATTGCATGCGGCGCTATGCGCTTTCGACGCTTTCCCTCTCATGGAGCTTCACAGCGGGGTTCGCGAGCGTGAGGCCTTAACGGGGGCTTCATCATTCGCAATTGCCCTGCGAGCATATTCACCACTTCGAGTCCGCGTTCCACCTGCGCACCTGCAACAGAATTCTCCTGGATTCGGCGCTCACGTGGGGCTCATTCTGCGCTTGACGCACACAAATTGGCTGGCAGACTTCACGGATATCCAGTTGTCGGCCAGCTGATAGAGTCGTTGATGTCCACGGATATCCGGTTCGTTGACGCTCTAGCATGTATCTCCGTGTTTCATCACACCTCGCTTTGCTTGGTTCCCAATGAGGTCAACGCCAGAACCAAATGTCCTCTTTGGCTAATCCTGACTGTCGGTGTATCGCTCTGAGACTACTCTCTGCTCTGGATTTCCCCCACTGCAGCCCAGATCCCCTTTCAAAGAAAATTGCCCTGCGGCCCATCCCCTTCCAAATGATTGCTTGCGGCTCTTGATCAAATCCAGGGGGCTGATTTTTGGCTATTCTTTTCTGGATGGGTTCCGAAAATACCCGCCTTCACTTGGTCACATCTAGCGGCTACTTTCCTGGGGGGCATAGGGGGTAGGGTATGGTATGGCATCTGGGGAGCGCAGCGACCCCTCCGTGGACTGGTTATGGTCTGGTATGGGTGATGGGAGCGCAGTGACCACGCAACGGAGTGGATTTGGAGAGGGAACAGAGCGTAGATGGAGAGGACTCAGAGAGGGAATGGAGACGGGATGAAGAGGACTCACAGGCCTCACGTCAAGTGGGGCTGGAGAGGGATCGGAGGATTGTTGGAATGGACGCGCAGATGGACTTGGAATCGGAAAGGAGGTCCCTCGGAGGAGGAAAGCAGTGTGCAAAATTTTTCTTTGCTTTTTTTGTTTGTCACTTTTACGTCCCGCCATTCCCTCCCTTCGCACATCTACTTTTCTCCCAGCTCAAGAGTGGGGGGCTCTGTAAGGAATCATTTATATCATTTACTTACCATTTTAGTTACTCTTTAGCTACGAGTCACATGTATGTAGACCACATGATCTTATCATCTTTATCACCAACTACACACTGCCTACCAGCCTCCAGTCCCTCGTCGAGAACCTCCGAGCACTGATAGAGGCACGGGCTACATCTTTGCCTTGCCTGGGCACTACGTACTAGGCACTAGGCGACACCTATTGGAATATACTTACGTTTACGTCCTTATCTTACGACCTTTCACACCGGATCATCCCTTGGATAGTCAGCTCAGTTCTCTTGAATATTCGAGAGATCTAGAGAGACTACATCTCAGAGAGTACAAATATTCGTCTCCTGGTAGTCTCTTGAAGAGCTAGACTGTCTAACGAGGTCTTTCACACAATATAAGGCCCGATCATCCCGCCAGGGCAAGCGTACGACGATCACCCCTCCGTGAGTGCTCTTGAAGCCTTACACTGCAGCCCCAGTAGAGGCGGGTGTTGCTAGCACTGCAGTAGCAGACCACTTCATCAGGTATCGACGAATGGTGAGGGAGACACATTTGCTTTTGGTTCCAGCCTGTCATGCTTGTTTCGTATATGAACCCATTATTATTTTTTTTTTTTTTGGTGGTACGATAAATAGTCAACTGCAACTAACAATGGGTTAGCCCAGCGACCCATAAAGGTTGTGTGTAAAGAAATTAGGGGGTGTGCTTCACCTCCCAGAGAAATGCGCACACGCACGCCCTTTTCAGGCAGTGTGGGGCTACCGAGTCACCCTATGCCGCTGTCCGGCCGGGTTTGCGTTGCTCGACCACCCACTAAAACTCTGGGTTCCCTCAACCAGTTTTCGGGCATCATACCCTCTTCGGCCAGTATTCCTGACCAAGTCTCCAGGACTTTCTTCGGCGCCAATGCCGATTTCTTTCCTTCTGGTGGACGGTTCGCCAGGATTTTATCAACTTGGAGTCTGTGATTTATGTGGTAGTGCCACTTGTTAATTATTTCTTGCTCCGTCGCCGGAGCTCCGTCCCTATTTATTACACGTTCGTTCCTGATTTTCCATATCAGGTAAGCCGCTTCTGAGACCAGAATCCGATACAGTCTCTCTGTCCCTTCATGTCTCTTGCCGTCACCATTGCGGAATTCAGCAAGTCCACAGCCTAAGATCACTCCTAGTGATGGGGTTGGCCAATTTTCGCTCTTTTTGCCCCAGATATTCCGGACCTCCTGCCAGACGAGCTCCTGGCCCGGGCTCTCGCATTTGGTCAATATGTGTTCCAGGTCTTCTTCTATTCCACAAGTTTGACAGATTGCTCTTTCCTCGCATTCAGGGATATGTGTCCAATAATGTCCAACCTTGTGCGCATTGTGGAGGCTCTTCCATAGGAACTGTGCTGTACGTGGCAAGATGTCTCTCCCTCGTGTTGCATCCATATCTCCCTGTCCGAGACATATTTGCCGAAGGACTCAACCATTGATTTGCGTACTGTGTCAGGTGCTTCCTGGCTGCCGTTCTGGTAGGTACCTTTTTTGTTTTTTCCTCTCTTATCCCTCAGTAGAATGACCGTTGACGATTGTCAGTTAGGGACATACCCAGGAGGGCCATCCCATCCGGGACCGAGAGATCGAATGTGGTCACATTTGTGCTTCGCACGGATTGCTTTGCAAGAGTCGTCGCTCTCTGACAGTATTCTTTTGTTACCGAGCCAGGTTTGGCGATTTCAAAGAGTGTGGATCCCTTCCTTGCTTTGAGCTCGGCTGCGAGGCAGCGTAGTACCTCCCTGTGGTGTACATTTACCCAACCTTCGTGCTCCCAGGTTGACAACTTTTTGTTCATAACATTTCGAATGTAACATTGACTATTGGCAATGGTTAGGACCGAGTCTGTGTCAGCGTTTCTGACAGCATCCAGAGCAGCATAAATCTCAGCGGCGTATGGTGATTGGATTTCATCCACCGGTATGCGGAAACCTTTATTTCTCACGTCGTCCACGCCGTAGAATATGCCGGCTGCAGCATTTTTCGGGGTTCTTGAGGGTGCATGGATCGCTTTGCTCACGTACACTGTTGTGCCTGCAGAGGGTGTGTCGGCCCTCGTTCGTCGTTGTATCCGAGGTGCGGGTCATTCCTTCACCTCGTTCACTCTCTTTGTTAATGCCCGAAGACCTTGCGTTAGCGAAGTAATGCTGTTGGGTGGGATAAAGAAGACAGCGTCATTGCCCGGGTCGGCAACCTGCGTGGGTGTTTTCGCCTCGGTCCATTTTGGTTTGATCTGACACACTCGGTCTATCGCTGCTGTTGCGCATGCATGTGGGTTCTTACATCTCCGTATAATTCTGTCCTCGTAGCATACGTTGCAGCAGCATTCGGCAGATTTTTGATGCAGATGGTTTTCCAGTCTCTCTGAGATGTCCACGCCATCCCCTAGAGTTTTGACATTATGCTTCGTCTTGAGACAGTGTGCTCGGACGCCGTTATTTGTCTGTTTTTTGTTAGGGTCTTCCCCTGGGTGGTGCCATATAGGAAGGGCACGCTGGATGTCCTCTGTGGGTAGGACCGTTTTGAAAACTACGCCATACTTATCCATGCATTTTAGCATGGCTCTATGGAGCTTTGGGGGGTCTCTTTTCGTTAATGCATAGTTTTGAATTAGGGGGTGAGTCTTCGCCTCCTCACTGACAACCGGATTTTTACGGATATGGCGCGATAGCCGATGTAGTGCGAGGGATGCCCATTCCGCACGTTTATCTGTGTCTGTTTCAGCCAATGCCGCTGATTTAACCAACAGTATAGCGTCGTTTCTAGCTTCGATATCCAGTAGGCCGAGGCCTCCCTGTTCGGGCGGTGCCATCAGTGTGTCTTTCGCAATCATTGTTGACCTAGAACCATTGACAAACTCGCGTTGCGATCTTAATATATGTTTCAGGACTGCTGGCGGCATTCCATTCACTTGTGTGAGATATTGTGATCTAGAGCCCGCTACGATCTGGTCAATGTTTTTCCTCATTTCTATCGTAGGGTTTATCTCGGACCATCTTGCGTAGTCTGAGTCTATTTTTTCCAGTGTTGGGGTCCAGACGCTAAAGGCCTCCACACCGTTCCCGATAAAACTGCCAAGAATTCGTACTGCTTCCCCCTCTTTTGCGATGTGAACGCCTGCCGGGATCGGGGGTCTCCGGGGTGTATCTTTCGTGTCTCAATAAAACTGTCTCGGAATTCTGGTGAGCCGAATGGAATTATTTCAGTCTTGGCAATATTAAACTTGGCCCCGACGCTAGGCACCACCGATCCAAAATCTGGTATAGGTCATCGATACTATTGTGTTTGCTCAGGTAAGCAGTTGTATTGTCTGCAAATAATTTGACAACAGCTCTATTCGCCACTCCCGGGATTTTATAGCCCCGCAGATTGGACTCGCGCAACATTGCTGCAAGCGGTTCAATTGCTAGGTTGAAAAGTAGGCAGGACAAGGGGTCACCCTGGCGGACACCTCGTGTGACTCTGAAAGCAGAACTCACTTCGCCATTAATTATCACTTGCGTGTCTGCATAACGATATAGTGCTTTTACCGTGTTTATGAACCTTTCGGGTATTCCTTGCCTATCAAGAGCCGCCCAAGTACTGATGCAGGGTTTTATCATACGCCTTCTCTTGGTCCAGGGCTACTATAACCCCGTTTTGCAGGTCCTTTTCTGAGTATTCCACAACTTCCTGCGCCAAGTAAATCGCGTCCGTTATTTTCCGGCCCTTCATAAAACCGGCTTGATCCTTGTGGATGATATGCGGAGCCACCTTCGCAAGCTTGTTTGCAAGTGCTTTAGTAAATATTTTATAGTCCGCATTTAACACCGTTATGGGTCTGTAGTTTGCTATATCGGAGCGGTCTTTCTTCTTGAAAAGCGGGCACATCCAGCCCAACGCAAAGGCTGTGCCTTCAACTACACCAAATTCCTCAATGTCGTTGTATACCCAAGTGAGCACCTTTACTATGTCGCATGATTGTCGTGCATGATCATTTCTCTCTCTTTACTCCGGTTTGCAGAGTGGATTGCGTTTAATCTTTGCCAGAATTCAGTAGGTATGCCGTTCATCCCGGCTGCCTTACCCGGCGCTGCATCACTCAGGGCTGCTGCGACGTCCTCCTCAGACAGGCTGGTATCTAGTGGAGCCATATTGTTTCGGGGTTTGGTTGAGGTAGCTTTTCAAAAGCGTCTTGCATTGCAGCCTCACGCAATGGTTTGCTAGTATCGCCACCATCTTTTGGAGGTCATAGTGATAATCGCGGGCCAGTTCGGCCATTTCGGACGATTTTTTACTCCTGCGTGGTGGGTTAATATCAGTCCTCTGCAGATAGCTAATTGTGTCCCGGGGTTTATTACCCTGACTCAGTTGACTGCGTATCGCATAATGCGGTTCAATTCCGTATACCCCCGAACCCGAGTTTCCAGTTTTTTGCGGTCCATTTGACGGTCCACTAATTCATTTATCTTCTTCTGTAGATTTGCTACTAGCTCAGCTATCTCCTCGGGGGATTTAATTCTTACAGATTCAGTTGAATTTTCCGCCTGTGCGGGTGCATTCGGGGGAGTACCATCGCCGCAATCCATTGTTGTGGGTTCATTTTTTAAAGCTTTGCTCTCCTCCTGAAGTTTACGCTTCTTTTTTTCTGTGGCTCCTGCAGATATCGAGGCTCGCACTTTAGCAAATTCTATGATCTGGTCCTTATATTTTTTGAACCGGGTTTGCGCGTTGACAGCGTCTGATCTTGTTTCATCCATAGACTCTTCGAGCTTGCATGCCTCATCCACGCATACTTCATGAAGTCCCTGTCGTGGAGCAGAAACTGCGGCATGGTCCATCTCCCTTTGCTAATATACGGCGCATTTGGAGCAGAGATGGTTACTGAAACCATCCTGTGATCGGTTAGTCCTCCTGCTACATCGTTAATATCCCATCCTCTGCAGTTTTTCAGCAGTGTTGGCGAAACCACAATGCGATCTATTCTCGACAGGGTGCCATGGGTGCTAATGTGAGTGTAGTCTTTTTCATCCGGGTTATTCAATCTCCACCCATCCTTGAGATCCAGTGCTTTATAAAACGCAAGTACGCATTTACTACCGCTTCGGGGTCAGTGTGATGTGGCAGGCGGTCTATCGCCTCTGGGACCACATTAAAGTCTCCACCTACTGCATCTGGCACCGGCAGGTCAGTAGTCATCCACAATTCTGTAAGGCGATCCCAGAATTTCACTTCTCGGCATCAGATTCAGTGGGGGCATACAAACCCAGAACTGTTAGTGTTCTGTCGCCGTGCCAGGGTACCACGGCAAGCAGAGCTTTGCCTGGTGTAAGGTAATGTATTTTTACTCCCTCCACATTTGTTATCTCCCTGTTTAAAACAATAGCTATGCCTTTTGCGGCAGGGTTATCAGGGTACTCATAGTTGAAGAGCTTGAGGTGTTTATTCATGAAGCTATTCTCTATTTCCAGTGCTTGCGCCACGGACATGTGCGTTTCCGAGACAATCAAAAGCCCTATTTTTTGTTCTCCATTATTCTGTGCACATTGTGCCATTTATGACTGTCCTGTGATAGAGACGTAGCCTTCAGACCGTTTAGGTTGATGGCTTGCAGATTAATCGAGGCTCTAGTATTTCGACTTATACGAGGGTTATTTATCTGCTGTTTCTCCCTCTTTCTATTGAAAAAGCCGGAGCATGGTCCTCATCTTGAGGACAACCTGTTGGTGGCTGTCTGTGACGGGCATTTGGCTGGTTTTCTTGCCGTGTGGCATTGTTCTCGCCCTGTGGGGACTCGAGGCCGCTCGCCGTCTCGCTTGCACGGTGTCGGGACGTCAATGGGTTTCCCCGCCAACACCTGGCGCCGTGTAAGCGAGACGGAGAAGTCATTCCTCTAGGCGACGCGCCCGGGATTTCCGTAGCCGCGTCACCAGAGTCACGTCGATTTTGACGTGTGCGCCTAGCACATTGAGTGTTTTGCTGCTCCTCGCTTGTCACGGCGGCAGCCAGAGCAACGGAGTCACCGCGGGGGGGGTCTCGCTGGACGTAGCCGGGGCTAGGCCCCCGGTCGCCCCGGCTCCTGCTGATTTCGCTGTTTTGACTCGTAGCCAGCAGGCACTGACGAGGAGGATGCACCGGGTCCCCGAAACCCTCCGCGTACCAGGAGGGTTCATGGTGCTGGATCTTGTGTTGTACGGTGTTTGTGTGTTCATAGTTGGGAGGTAGATGTGGAACTGTTAGGGTTCTGTCCCAATGACCCCGGGGCCAAGCATAGTTGGCGATGTTAGGTTCGCAAGGCGAACCTTGTCAGTATAAATACTTTGACATATTTACGATTATTTACCTTTACTCTTAACCTTACACTACGTGCACACTTTGACAATACACATTGCTCGAAGTTATCACGTTCCGTGAGATCAAGCGTACAGGCGCTTTACAGGAACGGGGTGTTAGCCGCACTTTACAACGCAGCCCCGAGCATACGCGCTCAAGCTCTTGGCACCCGCTCCAGCTGCCAGAGCATATTGTTCGTTTATTTTGTGCTCCTAAGTGATGGTATAATCGACCCACAGCCATCAGTGGGTGAATTATGTAATAAATGGACTTCATTCTGGATTGAAGTACGGCGATTCCAACCGGTATATGCTTAGGAGAATGGTACTCATATGAACCCATTATTTATTGGTAACAAGTGAAAATCGATCAGGCTAAGTACGTACTGCCTTTGAGTGGGGAAATCAATGATCAAAGCTTGTCAAAAATTCATCTTCTGCAACTCTCGACTAAATTAGAACGGTGAAAAATCAAGATATTTAAATTTTAACTCCCAGCCAGGTGTCGGCAAATACAGTGCAAAAGTATTAATGTCATGCATGTTCAATTTCTTGTTGATTAAGCGAGCTACGACTGTTGACACAGACTCAGCAGGCGTCGTAAAGTTAAGAGAATACTCACCGAGTTCATCAAATTATATTCACTGTTGCCTACGAGACCATCGATCGTCGACTCCGCGCGACCTGAAAATGGGACCGCATCAAGCTAATATATTATCCTGTTATCGCGCGGGGAGCAGCAAGATCTTCGATAAAGGCCTTCCAATGCCCATTCCTTCTTCCTTCTTCCTCTTCAACGCCATCCAGACTCGAAAGTGCCATCAGCGAGGTCTCGCTCGCAGGGCGATGAGAGAGCAGCTGAATAGAGAGCGAGGACCGTTTTCATATCGACTCCCAATTATAATAATATGTTGAAAAGTCAAATTTTATGATGTTGAACTTGAGCAAAACATTCCAGTAGCAAGTGGGGGTGAGGATGAAAGCATATTTCTAACATTAGCATGCATACCACGAAAGAAAATATGTGAAGGAAATCGATAGACAAGTTAGCTCGCATCCTACATGACGCAGATCGTACAGCCGTCGGCATCAAAGCAATCCAACCCTACATCCACATTCTGGTCGCTCAGAGCTTTCAACCGATTCACGTATGCGTCCTCCACAAATCGGTCCAGGATCAACTCGACCCGCTCCAGGACGACGTACGCGGGATTGGAGTGCACGGTGGCCTCAGTGCGAATTGATGTGCAGCATCTTCAGCAAGATCCCATCGTGAAACATGTAGCCATCGATGACGAGGTGCATCAGGTTCGGCAGCCGGCACGCACGAGAAGTGTTTCGAGCAATACATGTATGTCCATAATTGCCACAGACGCAATGCCGTCCTGGAGCACGAAGCAGTCTAAGGACGGTGATGACTCGAATATTGGGCAAGTTCCGCGATCAGCACACACACACCGCCCCCGGGATTGCCCTTCGAACATACCATCCTGAGGATCGAGCGTTGCGTAGGTACATATGGTTACTCGCTCAAAACTCCGAGGCCGAGGCAAGTTATAGGAAATACCAAGAATAAGTTACGCACAGAGGCGCAGCATTGGAGAGACAGTAAGAACGGAGGCGGGACAAATAAATGAAGACTATGACAGCAGTAGAAACGGAGGACACTCCGTATTGACCGAAAACAGATCCTCTCGGATTGATCATGACGGTGTACAAGTCAGCGACGGAATCCTGGACTAAACAAGTTGAGCAGGTGTACATTGCGCCGAAAGAAATCACGAACTTTACTGCTCAACTATGCTCTTGAGTCTTGTGAGCCAATCTGAGTGATAAGGGTATAAAGTCCGAGGATTGGGAGATTTGCTCATTTCTATTGCCAAACTTGAATATTGCGCCCGAATGGAAGAGAGTCGTCCACGATGACAGTTCGAAGGATATTAGGCTGAGGGAAGAGTTGAGCCTTCATGATATAGGCGTTGTCATGGAACAAGGGTCGAAGTTCCGCCAGCGACATCATCTTGGCACTGCGAACGGTGTGCTTTCCGAACACCCCCTGTCGTTCTTCTTCCATGTCTATGTAGAGGACAAGAGAATGAGTAACTGTCGGTTTGATTAGCGAGTGGAAGGTCAGCAAACGGGGACATACCGATCCGCTGTGGATGTCGAGGAATATTCAATGCGCTGGCGGCAGCCCTGGCGAACTGGTCTGCGTGAGATAATTTCCACCTATCCGTGTGCCTATATCGCAGTTCGTTCACAGCAGGGGTACTACCCGGGCGGTGGATATATCGATGGATTGGGAGTTGATCACCTGCGGCGACAGAATCCTCCAAAAGAGGAAGCCAGTCGCATTCCATGCCTGGAAAGACCTCTGAACGGATCTTGACAATGTCAACTTCCTCCACTATTTGGTCGAACATGTCGACGACGTTTGGAAGCCCATCGTCTACAAGGAGGATCCTCGCACAGAAAGGCATGGCAGGTAGGACCTTCCAGCTGCTGGAGTATTTAGGGCACACTCCTGCGTCACTTCGGCTTCCGAGGCACATTTGGCGGTTCTGACCCGACGTTTGAACGGGTTTTGCCAACTGTAGATATCGTCTCCTCCACATCGATGTAGATGACGAAGAGGTGCGTTCCTGAAATGGGGAGCGATTATGGAATGAGTCTCCGGCCTGTATAATTTGCTCACCTGTTCTATCGGGCGTCGGTACCCGCTCCCAGGGCCCATAGAGCAGAGGGAGCGAATTGTTTGTCAGAATGTTTGCACCAGTCCACGAAGCTAAGGTGCCGTGCTTCCGCGGCCGGGCCAAGCATACGTGAAAGCTGGATGATTTGTGTGGGCGTTCTGGCAATGGGCCCGGTGGGCTTCCCAGTTATTTTTCTGGCACTGGGCATTCTTGGCCCAGATATCAGAAGCGAGAAAGATCGTGAATACGGGGAGGTTACTGACGCAATACCGTGCCAGATGACACGCACACGTTTTTAGCTGGGACACATCATCGGGAAGGCAACGGTCGCATCGAGGTGTGGCAGAGTGGACTACTCGAAGATGTTTATCGCAATCCTGGCAAGTATTTGCGGTCGGGACATGGGGGCTCAACCTGAAATAGCTCATGGTGGTGGACGAAAAACCCAAGAGGTAGCTAGTAGCAGATCGTTGGATCTCGCACACTGATCAACAGCCGTAATAAGTCACGTTTCGAACCCTCCATCAGCAGAAATGGTCAGCCACCAGAACTTTGAAAAATCATGATATTTAAATTTCAACTCCCAGCCAAGTGTCGGCAAATACAGTGCAAAAGTATTGTCATGTTCAATTTCTTGTTGATTAAGCGAACTACGATCAAAGGTAAGAAGTTCGGGTCATTGTCATTCGAGTTACATGTTGAAGTCGTTACATACTTACAAAATGTTCATCCGCCCTCCATCCAAAATTAAAACTGCGCAAATGTGTATAATTAATATCGCTCTTTGGATCCCAATGATATTGGATTTATTTGAATTTTCCAGGATCATTTGAGGTTAGACAGGATGCACCGCGATTGCGAACGGAATCTCCACAGCGAAGTCGGGAAGCGTCAAACGAATTTTGGCAGATAGGAGAGAATGCGTAAATTAGTTCACAGATCAAGTACGGGACAAAGAAAATGATCAGTATGGCGACGTGCTCTCAACACAATGTGACGGCAACTCAATAGTAATTCAACCTCAGCCCGCCGCTCGGGCAGACTACAAGAATTTATTACAGCCAGTTCTGTCAAATAAACTGGTTCCTATTAAAAAAATAAATGTATCCACACTTTCATGGCCGGTGTATCATGAAGCTATCGAAAAACAGACCTAAGATTTTGGGTCAGCGATTCTGGATAGCAGGATATTGATGCAACCTACCTAAATTTTCAGCGCATTGCTCAAATCCAAGAATGTCTGCAACATATTGGTCTGGTCGGACGAGAACTACACACCCGGGACCGTTGGGGTCAACACCATATCCAGCATACGCCTCGCCGCCCCCATCCAGACACGATATCTCATCGCTGAAAATTTGGTCGTATGTTGGATATCTAAATTTTCCAACAAATGGACGCGCCAGTTCCGGGAAAGCCGAATATGTCAAGACGCTTCTTGGAGAGGAGGTTAATGTTAAAAGCTCAATGACGGAGTTCACGTCGGCGGTAGGAGGTGTGTATTTCTTTATTGGTGAATCTTTTGCGTACATCAGCCTATCGCAGAGGTCGTGGAAGCGTTGGAGTTGGTCTGGGCTACCCATATTGCCAGCAAAAACTAGAGAAGTACAGTCAATGACGTGATGCATTTCGAAGATTTATCAGTTGACCTATGAGTCTCCATCGACCGTCAGACACGAGTCTGTCAGCAAACTGGATCGCATGTGCGTCTGCATAACAGACAACCATCTGGGATTCAAAATGCTAAATACAGAAAACAATTAGAATCGACAAGGAAGTCAATGCCTGACCCACCGATCCAATGATGATGTTCTGTGCTAGTTCTGTTTTCGTAGGAGAGCTATCCGCCACGATTAGGGAAGGATCGTATTTGACTGCGGTGCCCGACGTCCACTTCTCCATTCGGACCCACAGAGCCTGGAATTCTTCCATGCTGACGCCTTCGGATTCAGCAACCGCAGGCTTGCCAGAGAAGAAACGGGAGAATTTGTGATCGAACTCAATCAATTGTCGAGCAACTTCAACACGCTCTGCGCCATCTACGAGCTTGTGTTGAGCTTCAGGGAGAAAAGCAAAAGCTGAAATGTAACGAACATGTATCCAAGATAGAACCACTGGCCATCCCTTTCGCACATGCCGCGAGCTTCCAGCCAAGATTGAAACTGTTGAATTGTGAAACAACGGAAATAGCAGCGTGAATGAGGCGACTAAACCTGTCCATCATGCTCACGTTCATTCCTTGCCCAGCCTTGGGAGAGTGAGTATGAAATGCATCACTGAGATCAAGGTAAGTCGAGAACTTTCGAGAGCGACAAGGATAGAATAACCCAGCCAAGAAGACGCGGTTCTTGTAAGACACATTCTTGCAGATTCGTTGGCCTATTTCATAGACTGACCACCATTCAACTTCAGGACATTCAAGCGTATATGGTGCCAAAATCTTTCTTGCGCTTTCTATGATTTTTTCTGGGCTCTGCGAGCTCGCGTCCTGTCCCAAGTCAAGGCGGTGAGTTCCTTGGTTTAGATCAAAGACTATGCGTACTAATTTTTCGCCGGGCTGCAATGTGCCCAGCTGGATATAAAATCGCACAAGGTTCCGCTCCCGTGGAACGATCAATAGGGAGCCTGAATCTGCGGAATGAAGCACGACTTTGACTCGAACATCAGGCAGGTCTGTTATTGGACCTAGGGAGAACGTTACGTTAAGTTCAACATTTTCAAATCCACGATTGAGCTTACGAGCATCCATCACTCCCCAGTATATATTTGCGGAATCACCCTCAAGTGAAAAACCGAGCTGTCTTGAGAAATCTTTTAGTTGACTCAAAAAAATGGTGAAAGGCCATACTTTCGCGTCCAACTCCGAGCGCCATCACATCCTACGACGTATTTCGCCTTGATATTTTCGATCTTCATTCCTTGTTGTGTAGAACGATTGAAATCCTCGTCTGAAATGATATTGGAACGATACAGGCCGCTAGAAGGGTCCGAGATCTCCTCTTCGGAAGCCAGATGTTGAACCTTGACAGTGACTGGGTGGCTTTCCGTTATGCTGTCGTTATATTCCAAAGATAACGGGGACATGGACCTTTCCACCGTCAACCCTTGAAACAAATTCAGTTGAAAGTTGAAAGTTTTGCATGTCTATATGTGACCTACCACCGGTCTTCATGCAGTCAATGAGAAAGTCTTCGATACGCCCTTGATTAAGGACACAATGGCGGAAACGGGACGTGCCAGGCTCAGTGTCGGGAATCCTAGATGTCGGGACGAGGTTTCCATTCTCGTCGGGATTATAAAAAACGACCTCTGGTGGAATAATCAGACCCAGCGAGAAAGGATATCCGGAATGTGGACCTACCGGAAAGCACATTTCCTTCCTTTTGGATCCGTTCGGCCATTCCGAAACTCTGGAATATTTCTATCGTCCGGCACTGCACTCCATCCGCGTGTCCACGGGTAATTTTGGTAGCTCGCCGGTCGATGATTCGCGTCTTGATGCCTGTGCGCGCTAGCCAGCATCCCAGCATCCTAGGTGGACGTCCGCCATCGGTACAATCTATGTATTAAAGCGTTCAATGCTCACAATCCGGCTGGCCCTGGATTCGATATGAATGGTAGTTTGAGTAGAATAAGCCAAGGAACCTACCAGCGCCAATAATCAGGACATCGCATTCACTGTCTGCCATGGTGTACTGAGATGGAGTTCTGGCCGATGGTCGTGGGAGGTCGTGGGAACAAAGCTTAAGTACGCCGCGGCCCGGGCGATTGCCGGAACGAAATTTCCAGACGGATCCCGCCAACTTACCATAGTTAAAAGTTAGCATGGACTTATCCGATGCTGTTGGAATCTCATGAGCAGCGACACTTTTTTTTCGTTGCAGCACGTACGGGCAATAATCTACTTCCCTTTCGATAGAATTGAGGTGAGTTGGGTTGGAGTTGGGTGTTTCGTTTTCCCGCTTATCGTACATATCGATGAGCGAAACGAGTGCGATGAAAGAGTTTGATTGTGGTTCCGAAATAGTGTGGGTAATGGCATGAGGCCGAAAGCCTCCCCGCCCGTATACAAATGAGAAATGAGAGAAAGATGAGAGAGAAATGCCTCGACGACATCATGTCAGTCATGAACTATTCGCAACCTCACTCCGCAGCTCTTCGAACCTCCGTCCCTCGCTCTCTGCGCGCTCGACGCTCTTGACGAGCTTCTCTTCCCGGGTCTGGAGCCGTTGTTCCATCCCCATGATTAGCATGCGTACTTGCTCAATGTGAGCTAGCGTAGCGTGCTGTTGGTCGATCTGCAGCTGGCGCTGTGCAGCATTGGATGGTCCCTCCACCGACGGAGTCGTGGCCGTATTCTGGGCTTGTGCATGGGATAGAACAGGGGACGGCATAGCGCCCAGGGTATTAGAGCGCTGATGAATCATCGATCTCCCGTTCAGCGTTGACACGCTTGCTGGGGCAATATCAAGCGCATTCTAAGGTAGGAGTGTCACCAATTCACATTTTCTTCTATTCAAGGCGAAAGATTCAAAGAACACACCTGCCAGTTCTCCCCAGCCAACTTGGCCAATTCACGCTCCAACATCTTCTCGCGGGCTTTCCCTCTGGAAGGTGTGGGTTATTCAGTAAAGAATGTGCAATCGAGACGCACCGTTCGATTTCGGACATGCATCGTTCATTCTCCCGCTGAGTACCATCGAGTAACAGATCGAGACTCTTGTACTCCTTTTCCAGTCGTTGGACAGCTTCGAGCGGTGGCCGCTGGGCCAGTTGAGCCTGAAGAGATTCGACCTGTGTCTGAAGCTATGGGTGCGGCATAAATCCAGACTTGCGTGAATAGCACGGAAAACGCACCCTGTCATTCTCCCGATCCTTTTCAATCAATTGACGACGAAGAACATCTTCATTGGACTCATTTCCTTCCCTGAGGATGCCCAGATCGTCTGCGCCGATTGCGAGTGACGGCCTTCCATGATGGCGCACGCTTTGAGCCCGACGCATCGTTAGCGGTATTGAAGGGAGAACAAACAACGCGACGGTCCACGTGTTAATGGCGATAGCAAACAGACACCAATTATATCACTGCCACTGATGGAGTCGCGTAACAGTCCAACTTGTGATTCATCATTCTGCCACTGGTATTTTTCCACGCCTAACTTGGGCAGCTTTGGTCCTCACAGTCCCTTCTGCCTCCGATATGTCGAGTCGTCATTAACCCTCGACGGAAGCGGTGAGTCAGCCAGGCGACACAGTCTAGACTCTTACGAAGTCGAGAGAAGTACGCGTCGACTCGGCGGACCTCCGGCGATGCCCGTACTCTCTCACAAAGGCTGACATACCTGACGAGTATCAAACCGCTGATTTCGGGCGTGTAACTCTGTCTACCTTTCTTGGCTCGTCCTTGGGCGAACCATGAATCATATCCAGAACCGATCCACCCATGTTCGGAGGTTACAAAGCATGATACGAATGGTAGGTGTTGTATCTCGATAAGCCCGAAACGAGCCCGAGAGTACAGCCGCCGAGGGACCATAAAACTGGCTGGCTAGATTCTCGACAGTCAGAAAAAATGCCTCTCCCTAAAACATTCGACGCCTATGTTCCTAGCAACACCCAAGACTTCTTCGCTCTGGCGAAAGTGCAAGCGGATTACGTGCCGTTCGAGACTCTACGCTCATTCCCACTCGACCCAGCGCATGCCGCATCCCGCGAGCACTCTAAAGAGATCACACCGCCTGAGGCGTTCCTCCACTCCCTTCGCTGCTACTACTTTGCGCTCGCGATACTGCACAATGGCTTCCCGTCCGAAACTCCGGGTGTGCCACAGATCACGTTCGAGGAGCTCAATCGGCGGCTCTACCACACCTGTCTCCTCCACGACCTCGGCTGGACGACCACTGCCCAAGGACGCGCTCACCCGGCGCACGCCATGACGTTCGAGTGCATGGCGGTATCATGGCGTACGACCATCTGCACGCGGCGGCCCCGAGCCTTGACGCCGAGCAGGTCGGCGACATCGTGCAGAGCATCGTGCTCCACACCACATCGTGGCCGTCTGGAAAATCATCTGCTACCGGGGCCCTCATGTCCCTTAGCGCTTGGTTCGACGTATGTGGGTATCACGAGGCCGCGCCTGGGTCGGTGTTTGTGAACCGTAAAACAGTGCAGGAGATTGAGAAGGAGTACCCACGCGGCAAATTCGCGGCCGAGGGAGGAGAGGTACTGGAGAGAGAGTTTTTGGAGAAGCCGAACTGTCTGCTTTCGCACTTCCACGGCGGAGTGAGTGATTTTGCGTTTTGTTTTCGGGTTCAAAATTAACAATTTATGAATCAAGGGCGACGAGTTTATCAAAGTCGTGCGCGTGGAGCCGATTGTTCCCGTCGACGACTAGAAATCTCTATAAAAGTTGCGCCGTAAAACCCATTAATAGTGTTGTTTCGCATGCCAAATGAATGAAAGAGTGCTTTGTTTGATTCTAAAATGGACATGAACTGATCACGCCTCGACCCGTCTGACAAATCAGTTGAAAACTTTTACTTTCTCACAGTGCGTAGCTAGCATGGCTACGAGCCCCTTCACTCTTAACCAGCTCGCAACGGAAATATTATTCGAAATAGCGTCAAACGCAACGCAAGCGGACCATGTTTCGCTCAGTCTCGTGTCCAGGGCGTTCAACTCTGTTGCCACGCATTTCGTCTATCGTCACATCGAATTGACGTCCTTCAAACGCGTTGTCCGGTGCTGCACGACATTAGCAAACAACTCTAAAGCGGCGCTGGCGGTGCGTACCTTCGCATTGGACATGTTGGGGTGAGAGACATTTGACCTTCTCCGAGTTCAACTGACCCTGCGCCAGACACACAATGATGAGCGACGGATGGGATGCTTCCATGTTCGCGCCCTTCCTCCGAATGATCAATGCGGCTCTCCTGAAAGCAACTCACCTCCGATCCCTTGTCCTGCGTCTGCCGCCCGACCCACAGGGTGTCGCGCTCGAGCGCTGCACTTTCCCGTTCATGAACCACTACGCCTCCAATTCGACAGTTGCGGAGACTTTCTGGAAAGGCACCGCATGATAAAGAATATTACGGTTCTCGGCGAAGGGGCCACCGCACTATTCCATCCTGCACATCTCCCGTTTCTCGAGGTGTTCAGCGGTCCCGCCCATTTGGTCCCAGATATCGTTCCGGGGCGGCCTGTCCATAGTGCGAAGCTGTGGTGGCCCTTGCGGCCGTGGAAATCACGGCCGAGGATGAACAGGATAGCTGGCACTCTGGGGCTGTCGTCAACAGCCTCGCGCAATCAACTTTTCAGGACGGCCTGGTTGTGCTCGAAAATCTCTTCTGGGATTGGCCGCCCGTGCACATCTTGAATGCTGTTGCAACGTCGCTCACACTTCGCTTTCTCTTTATTCGGAGCAAAAACTATGCAAAGAGTGCCTACAATGATGTAAGGCCGTTATCATATATCTTGGCATCGATTGTTCATTTCACTTCTCAGTTTTTAGTTGAATTTGGGACTATCTTACCGCAATTTAAACAGTTGTATGAACTTGGCGTCACCTTTCTATCGCAGCTAGACCACGATGGAGCAGCAGACCTTGAAGGGGAATTTCCGACGATTATCGAATGGGCGGCACGTTGTCCGACGATGTGTGTGTGCACCTTACAGAGTTCGTACATGCATTTAGACGCAGAAGGAAAATACTAACAATCCGTAGGTTCAATCCGATGGTTCAGATCTCCGAGTACCGCACCACCTTTTGGGTTCCTTTCCACCAAGATGACAGAGTATTCGCGCGCGTCTTCTCAAACACCCTGTGGAAGAAAGCCTTGGGAGGTCGTGCAGTGTGGGAGGAGTTTAGCCACGATCTGCTCTCTTTTTTGCTCAGTTGTCCCGAAGTTCTTTCCTCTTCGGACCCATTCATTCACAAGTCATTGTATTGCGCGAGGTTAACAGCTTGATCCCTATTTGCTTGAGTAGGTATCTTACTATATAACTATTGAAGGAAAAGAATAGATTCACTCTAAAGATGTACATGTATCTCATCAGTATGAATAAGGTACCGACTTTGCTGGTCTCTCATTCTGTGGTGGTACATAAAATTAAGATACTCCTGTGATATCATACAGGAAAACAGGGTCTAGCGCACGAGTTACGGATATCATACTTTCCCATGTGGGAGAAATCTTGGCCCGGGAAACGGCATGGCGCGATCTAAACTCGGAGAGTAGTGAAAGGTTTGCGGATTTGTCCTTTCGGCCAAGTAATAATACAAAACAAATATCTGGTTCGGCACTGGAGGATTCCAGAAAAATTGACTCGCGAAGTATATCATGCGAGCATGTTGAAAAAATAATATTTCAAGGCAAGCTAAAATATGCAGAACAGAACTCAAGTACGGTGCCGCTCAAATTTTTCCGGAAGTTCCATGACGGACAACAAAAATCTCCTTCCCCCAGTTCAAGTTAGTCCTGCTTTAAGGTCAGGTGTCCGATCAGAGTAAAAGATTATTACATAATCACGAAATGAGCCCATTGCCCCATGTCGCGCGACTTGGAAACAAAACAATCGTAATGATATACATCTTATGTGCCTTTCCAAATTTATTTGGATTTTTTGAGTACCATTTGACGTCGCTGTGGAAGAGGTTAAGTTGATGGGTAAACATCCTATTTATGTCACGTCACGTCGTCTTGAACCCTGTGCTAAAACCCTAATTGACAGATGTTTCGAGAAATTCTTAGGAGGAGATCAGCGCAGATATGCACCAATAGTGAGTCTGCGCTCAAAGAAAATGAGAAAATGCCTTGCGCAGTCAAAACGGCGAGAATACATCGTAAATTCAAACTCCGATGATTATGTAACAAGATTTTACTCTGATCGGACCCTCGCGCTTACTAACAGACTTCAACAAACGGAGGTACGATGTCAAATATTGTTGAAGCGTCTGTCTAGGAGAGACTAAGTTCAAGTTGCAATTGGCGCCTAACAAAAGACTTGAAATAAGTTGAAAAGTTCGGGGTGCCTAGCGTTGAGAGCAAATGTCTGGCATCTGATGTCACGATTACGACCATAATACTCGCCCAGGAACACCAAATTGTCCTCGTTGGGTAAAGCCCTACTCCAACTTCGTTTCTGGACACAGTCTTATCGTGACAACGCCCATCCTGGACAATCAGCATTGCCGACACAAAGACCATCCAGTCAGAGATATGAATGCCATGCTGGAAACATAAGTCGGACATTACATGCAGATACAGCACACGAACAATGAGGGACACACATTTAATTAATAAGTTATGACAGGCACAGCCTTCACACGTGGTTACGGGTTATTGTATATATTTATATCTTGTAGTTCACACGACTCGTTAAACAGTATAAGTAGAGTAGCATATTCGTTGTAACTCTTTAGTCTTTTATTCTAAAACCCTCTTGGCTAAATCCTCACTCCCCAATCCACTCTCTTCTTACCGAGAGTTGGACGAGAGGCCTTGATTGTGACATAATAAAAGACTACCCTTCTTACCCTCGTACCGCCATCCTACCCCACCTCCTATCCCTATCTCCCCTCTCCATTCCACTTCGCGCACTCTTTGCGTGTCCTTACCTTTCTACTTGGACTCTCGTAATTGCAGATCCATTTCATTAATCCCCACCCGTCGATCCTCTACCTCGTCCACAGCGAGTATAAACAATTGCAGCGCCAATCTTGTGCGGGCCGTTCACACAGACAGACACTAGGCCACGGGAAACGTTGAGTCCGTCCCAAGCCATATAGCAGTCGCAGGAGCACTAGCCAGATCTTCGGAGAGGGCTATCTCGCTATCGCGGGGGGTGTCGTAGAAGACCCCGGATAGTTCTGTTAGCAAGAGCCACGCCTTGACTTCACCACCCCGCTTCGTGCGGAAACCTGATTTCCGGCCCACCATGACTTACCGGGCCCCGAATTATTTCGAACTCCATGACTTCTCCAATTTGGAGGACGAGTCGGAGCATTACCAATCCGCCCCCTCCCGTACCATTTCCCCGCCGCGTCCGCCTATTAGTGGACAGCTTCGATATCCCCGCCCACGTAACCCTACACCGCCACCCGCCTCATCACCCATCATGTCCCAGCGAGGTGTTTCCCCGCTTAACTTCCCACAACCCTCCCCCATGCAAGGATCACCCCGATCTCTTCCCGACAACCCTCGCCTGTGGCTCATGCTGCATATCATACCGGTCCACCTCCAATCCAACAAACTGCCCAGCACCCCCCTCCCCCAAGGTCACCCCGATGATACACCCTGGCTGAAATAAACCAGTTCCTTCCCCCGAGGCCGACCACCTCGAAAATTACTCTTGCTTGGATGCCCCCCTGCTTCGACGGCCATGACAAGGCCAAGTGGGAGACTTTCGGGGACGCCCTCACCACCTACTTGGGGGCATACGAGTCGGAATTCCACTCCGACAAACAGAAAATATTCTTTGTCCTCTCGTTACTGAGGGCGGAGGATGGCGCCAATTGCCCCGCCTCAAATTGGGCAAGGAACTGGAAGCGCAGCAATTTGCCGCTCCCAATAGGATACACGTTCTTCGATTTTCTCGAAGAACTGGAGAAGACGTTCCAGGACCAGAACGTCAAGGAGACGGCGTTCTTGCGCCTTCTCGGGACCTGGCAGGGAAAGACGCCCCTCGCCAATTTTCTTCAGGCGTTCGAACTGAACGCTGAAGAGGCCGGATACCAACCTGGCAAAATAGAGCACGACATGTTCTTGTGTCAAACTCTGGAGGCCCTTATCGTGGATGGGGTCAGGCGCCAGCTATATGCTGGAGGGATTGAGATTCCGGGGGAATACCGGAATCTGAAGAAGCGGCTGCTGACGATCAGCAGTATCATGGAGCGTGGGAAGCTCCTTCAGTTCCAACGGGAACAGGGCGGAATGTTCTTTATCCCCGCCAAGCCCCCTGTCGCACCGCCCGCGACACAAAACAAAAAGGCGGGACCAGGGGTAGCCACTAGGCTCCCACGGGGCGAGCAGGCCCCCATGGATGTGGACAGGGCACAGCAGAACGTCCGGCCCTTTACATGCTATAACTGTGGCAAAGAAGGCCACATGAAGAGGGAGTGCCCGGAGCCTCTCAAGAAAAAATTCAATATCCGGTCGATCAAGACCGAGGACTATACGCAGGAGGACCTGCAGGCTCTCGCAGCCATACTGCGAGAGAAGGGTTTTTAAAGGGGCCCCCACATACGGCCAAAGCGGTGCCCCGGATACGAAGTACGGACGCTTCACGGACTTAAGTAAGGTAGATACTACGGACAAAGTAGTAGATGATATATACACGGAAGAAAATGCTAGTTTACGAAAGAGTATACACGATTTCCTAGTAGCTAGTGTAGAAAATAACAAAAAAATACGTATCTTGGAGAATCAGAATCGGAAAAATAACTTAAAAAACAAATCGAAGGATGAGGCAGAGAAGAGGTGGAGCGCGTACAAAAAGGCCCCTGGAACCCAAACCAGTGAGAAAAATAGTGAGACGAAAAAGGGCGGCGATGCCGCAGAGGCTCAATCCTTGAAAAAGGAGGAAGCGCCTAAATGGAAGGCAACTCGGGTACCGTTCGGCTTAAAGAAAATGGAAGCCGCAAAATGGTTGGCCCGACGAGCGATGGGTGTATCAGAGGATAAGCTCACAAAGGAGCTTAGGGAATACCAACGGCAGAGGAAGCATCACGAGATGCTCGTTCCCATAACGTTAACTGCATTAAACAATGGAAAGACGCGTGCAGTCAAGGCTCTTCTTGATAACGGATGCACTACCACGTGCATCGATCGAGATTATGCCAAGGCTGAAGGCTTCGAGCTCCAAGAGCTTGATGTGCACATTGTCGCCCGAAACGCAGATGGAACGGAGAACCTCGGGGCAAGATCACTCATTACGTTGAGATGATCATGACCATCGGATCCCACTCGGAGCGGCAACGCTTCCTGGTCACCGGGCTCGGAAAGGCCCGTGTGTTCATTGGGTACGACTGGTTGTACAAACACAACCCCGAGATCGACTGGGGGACCAGAAAATAACTTTCAGTCGCTGCCCGCCCGAGTGCAACATGAAGGGCACGGAATTCCGGACTGGAGTGCAGAAGGAAGAGGCGAGTCCATCCTATTGGTGGACTTCGCAGAAGCGATCGATCTGCGCCTAAAAGAGACATCGGCACAGAAGTTGGCAGAGGAAGCGAACCGTGGGAAAGAGAAGATGACGGAAGAGAAAATCCCGGAGCAGTATCACGAGTTCGTAAAAGTATTCGCAAAGGAATCTTTCGACTCGTTACCAGAGAAACGTTCGTGGGATCATGCAATCGAGCTTAAGCCAGGATCTAAGGCTGTAGATTGCAAAATCTATCCATTGTCGGTAACAGAGCAGGAGAAGTTGAATGAGTTCTTGGAGGAGAACTTGAAGAGTGGGAGGATCCGGCCGTCAAAGTCCCCGATGGCATCGGCGTTCTTCTTTATTAAGAAGAAAGACGGCAGCCTGCGACCAGTGCAGGATTATCGGAAGCTCAATGAGATGACGATTAAAAATCGTTATCCACTTCCGCTAATTTCGGAGTTAGTAAACAAACTCCGGAGTGCCAAGATATTCACGAAGTTGGACATCCGGTGGGGGTACAACAATGTGCGGATCAAGGAGGGAGACGAGTGGAAGGCGGCGTTCCGGACCAACCAAGGGCTGTTCGAGCCACTCGTGATGTTCTTCGGGCTTACAAACTCGCCCGCAACTTTCCAAACTATGATGAATGATATCCTTCGAGATCTGATCAACGAAGGACACGTCATTGTTTATTTGGACGACATCCTCATTTTCACGGAGAGTATGGAGGAACATCGGAAAATCGTGAAGCGAGTATTAGAAGTACTCCAGGAAAACAAACTCTTTCTCAAACCCGAGAAATGCGAGTTCGAACGCACGGAGATAGAGTACCTGGGAGTGATCATCTCGCATAACTCGATGAAGATGGATCCCGTGAAGATTGCCAGAATCATGGAGTGGCCCGAACCAAAGAACCTGAAACAGACACAGGCGTTCTTAGGGTTCGTAAACTTCTACCAGAGATTCGTCCGAGGATACAGCGAGGTTGCAAAGCCGCTCACGAAGTTGACCGGGAAGATGGGCTGGAGTTGGGGAGTGGAGCAGAAGGAGGCGTTCCAAAAGCTAAAAAATAGAATAGCTGAGGAGTAGTACTAGCGCTTCCCACGGATGAGGGAAAATTCCGGCTTGAAGCTGACGCCTCTGATGGAGCCACAGGGGCAGTGCTGGAACAAGAACAGGAGGGCGAATGGCGCCCTGTAGCGTTCCAATCACATGGATTGAACGACACCGAGCTGGAACTGGAACTGGAACTGGAGTTCTATTGATCGCCGTATCTGGCCATATTGGCTACGCGGCAGTACTACTAGCTAACTAGCGCGTGGTAATGTCGAGCTAAACTAAAGGTGTTTCAGTGAGGGAGCGTTTTTGTAAGTAAGGAAGAAGGAAAAGTAGGGCTCAGTATGGGAAATATTGGATGGTGTGTTGGCCGAGACGGGGTTTGAGTAATGTTGAGGTAAAGAGTATGGGGCAGTACATATGGGGGATGAGAGGAAGTAGGGGTGAGAGGATTAAAGGTATGGTATATAAAGTATAATACTAGCAGAACGAGTCTAAGGAGAGATGAGATATCGAGGAATTCTAATCGGAGAAGCGTTTGGTACGATGAATGAATTGAATGACGGTTTAAGGAGCTTGGGGTGGTTCAGGAGGGTGCGAACGTCAACGGAGCCTAGGATCCCCGCGTCGTATGATGCGAGTTGCAGGGGTGGACGGAGATGCTCCCATGCCGGGCAGTGGAGGAGGTAATGGGTCCGGGTTTCTGATGCAGCTCCACACGCATCGCACGCAGGAGAGGGAACGAGGCGACATCTGAAGCGGTGAGCGTTTAGCTGAGAGAAGTCGGTTCGTAGCTGCGAGAGGGTAGAGATGTCAGCACGGGAGGCCGAGGATTGATAAGGAGAGCGGAGAATGAGTGAGAGTGGTGAGTCATCAATCTCACGAAGACCTTTCCCCGGCGTCGCAACCTTCCATAACTGATTCCACTTCTCCAGAGCTGCAACGTTAATGCCTCGTTTGCATGTGGTGAGGGATACAGGAACTGAGAGTGGGGCGGGGAGGAGGGTGGCAGCTTTTGCAGCGTCGTCAGCGAATTCATTACCAACGGTCCCAATATGCGCCGGGGTCCAGAGGTTGGTGATCCGGAGATTCGGGAGTATTGCCATTGCCGTGCGCACCAGCTCGTCGTACTGGATGGCACGAAACTGCCCAGCTCGCGGAGATGTGGAGAGGACTGCCTTGAGGCCTGCCTGGGAGTCCGAGACGACGAGGATCTGATCCGAGCAAAATTACGAGATCTATGACAAAGAGATGCTCGCAATAATGCTCGCCTTAGACGAGTACCAGCAGCTGCTCATGGGAGCAAGACAGACGTTCGAGATTTGGACAGACCATCAGAATCTCGAATATTTCAAAAAGCCGCAGAAGCTCAATTGGAGACAGGCACGGTGGATAACAGAGTTGTCTGAATATGATTTCTCGCTCAAACATCGACCCGGAGCGTTAAATCAGAAGGCCGATCTCTTATCTCGGAGATCAGATCACAATCAAGGAAAAGACGACAATAAAGATGTCGTACTTCTGAAACCTGAATATTTCCGAGCACAGGACGTAGTGCTCACGGGACCAGAAGACGAAGTACTTGATGAGATCAGGAAGGAGAAGAAGGTCGATAAGAGCGTTAAGCTGGCGCTCGAGAAAAAGTTACCAGCCTGGGAAAAGAAGGACAATATTATATTTTACAACAGCTTAATTTATGTTCCTCGCAACGAGGAACTTCGAGATAAGATTATTGGATTACATCACGACGCACCCCTGCTCGGCCATCCCGGAGAGAACCGCACGCAGGAGATGATAGAACGTAATTATTGGTGGCCGCGATTGGGAAACCAAGTTGCGAAATATATAAAGGAGTGTGAGGGCTGCCAAAGGACACAAGTGCACAGGTACAAGCAAGGAAAGCTTAACCCGCACAAGATCGCCGAGGGGCCCTGGCAGATTGTATCTATGGATTTGATCGGGCCGTTGCCGGTTAGCAATGGTTTTAATGCTATTCAAGTCTGGGCGGACACGTTCTCGAAGATGATCCATGCGGAACCGACGAACATGGAGATCACGAGCGAGGGAGTGGCCCGGTTGACCCGAGACCGAGTGATTAGATATCACGGAGTCCCCAGGAAGATGATCTCGGATCGGGATCCGAGATACATTTCAGGATTCATGCGGGAGTTGAACAGGCTGCTCGGCACGGAAATGAATCCGAGCACAGCATTTCATCCCATTACGGACGGCCAGACTGAACGGATGAACCAGGAGATCGAAAAATATCTCCGTATTTATGTAAACTATCGGCAATCGGACTGGGCGGAATGGCTGGCTTTGGCCGAGTTTGCCCACAATGACAAGGCAAGCTCGTCAATGAGCATGTCGCCGTTCTTTGTGAACACCGGATACCACCCCTGGAAAGGGATAGAAAACCAGGTCGCATCACGCAATGAAGCTGCAAACGACTTTGCCGAAAAAATGAAAAAGATCCGCGATGAAGCGGCAGCTGCGCTGGAGAAAACACAAAAAACCATGAAAAAATATTATGATGCACGTAGACGAGATGCACAGGAGTTCAAAGTGGGCGACAAAGTTTGGCTCGAGGGAAAAGACATAGCCATGGACCGTCCCACGAAGAAGTTCGATGATCTAAGGCTGGGACCTTATGAAATCCTGGAAAAAGTCGGGGCATCAGCTTACAAATTGAGATTGCCGGAGACGGACCTGTCACATCCGGTCTTTAACGAGGCACTCTTGACGCCATATGTGGAACCCCGGCAGAGAGAAGAGAGGAGCGGCCGGCGCCGCAGATCGTTTCAGGAAACGAGGAGTACGAGGTGGAGGAGATCCTGAAGCACAGAAAACGTGGACGAGGTTATCAATACCTCGTCAAGTGGAAAAATTATCCATTGAATGAACGGATGTGGGAACCACGAAGGCACTTAACGAATGCGGGAAAGCTCTTGGACAGATATAATGTCGAGCACAATATCGTAATTCGGGCTTTGCCGGTCCTGCGAAGGGACATTGGGATTATTTAATCAAAAGATACAAGACAAAGGAGGAGTCCTCAGAATACTCGACGAAGAAATTATTTATTCCGGAAACCAGAACATTCATCACAGTCGACGAGGACTCGACCCTAGAGGGGGGGTAATGTCACGATTACGACCATAATACTCGCCCAGGAACACCAAATTGTCCTCGTTGGGTAAAGCCCTACTCCGACTTCGTTTCTGGACACAGTCTTATCGTGACAACACCCATCCTGGACAATCAGCATTGCCACACAAAGACCATCCAGTCAGAGATATGAATGCCATGCTGGAAACATAAGTCGGACATTACATGCAGATACAGCACACGAACAATGAGGGACACACATTTAATTAATAAGTTATGACAGGCACAGCCTTCACACGTGGTTACGGGTTATTGTATATATTTATATCTTGTAGTTCACATGACTCGTTAAACAGTATAAGTAGAGTAGCATATTCGTTGTAACTCTTTAGTCTTTTGTTCTAAAACCCTCTTGGCTAAATCCTCACTCCCCAATCCACTCTCTTCTTACCGAGAGTTGGACGAGAGGCCTTGATTGTGACATCCGACGTTCCACGGGCTGCCAGTATCGGTCTGATCAGGAGACGGGCCAACCCCAGCCACGCAGTTACTGCTGAAGAACGCCGTCATGCGGTTGCAGGATCCACTCATAATAAATTTGAGAGAGCGGCCGCCGGGGAAGGAGACACAGGTAGAACTGGTAGGACCGCTGACCCTCTCGATGACGGTGCTGTTGGTGCTGTACTTTCCCCATAGTGACACGAACCTCGGGTGAGTTGTACAATTTAATTAAAACGCAATTCCAACCAGAGGCAACAGGCGTAAGCAATGGTATACTGACATGGCGAACATTTAAATCATTGTTTGGGTTGCTGTTAAAGACTCAGCGCAAGCCGTGCGGCGCATCAATTCAGACTCTTGAGGCCATCACTCACAAGACAAATTCCTATACTTGGATTGACTCCTGCCGATAATTGAGTGCTAAATTGTTGGTGCACCCATATTTGCACATTGGGAGATACTAAGGAGCTTTAGGGACCCAGCAGCTATTGAGTTTCTATCAGATTCCCGCCGGTAAAACCCCTGGGAGTAAATCAGATCTTTGAATCGTTTAAACCATTTATAAACGGTTTGTAAACCGTTTCTGTAAGGGCAACCTCTAGACCCGAGAATCTCAAGGGGCTAGCGAGGGGAATCCGAAGGTATGAATAAGAAGTAGCTAAATACAAGAAGATACGCACCTAGCGAGGGGAATCCGAAGAGAAGAAACTCTGAGGATTCCCACGCTAGGTCGTGGGTATAAGTGGCTACTGACTAGTAGCACATGACCGGAGTGATCAGCAGATGTCTCGGGCTTGATCACAGACTTGATGCCATTGTATAAGCAACCTTTTGGGATCCATAGGTGGATTACGTAAATTGGGCCGGTCGACCGGGTGCTGGGTGCCGGATGACCGGGGCCGGGTGCCGGGTGACCGGGGGCGGGCGGAGGTTCCCCTGACATCACCCCCCCCTGGAATGCGGCGACTCGACGCATATGCCGGAGGGAACGAACGTGGACGGAGGGGTCGCGGAATGGGAGGGAATCGAAAGCCGGCGTGGGCGATGATCCGGGGTTTTGAGGGGTACTTCCGGTAAAACTCGGCGATAGCTTTGTCGACGAATACATCGGAGTGCTTCACCCATTGGTTGTGCGACTCGTCATACCCTTTAAACCGGACCATGTACCAGAGGGATTTATACCGGATTTCGCGTCGAGGATCTCTTCGACCTCCCACTCGGGTGCATCGCCAGGGACGTCCGGCAGGACCGGAGCCGGTTCGTCATAGCCCGGGCGGCCTTCGAAGGGGTCATCTTCCACGAGCTGCAACTTCACGACCGGGAACACCGGGTGGAGTCGGGAGAGACGGGGTGGCAGTTCCAGTTTGTACGCGCCTGGCCGACGACCTTGGTGACTTTAAAAGGGCCTAGGCGTCGGTGAGAGAGCTCCGGGGACGGCCGGGTCGTTTGGATGTCGGAAGCATCGAGCCAGACCCGGTCGCCGACCTTGATGTCCGGCGCAGGGGTGCGTCGGCGGTCGTAGTACCGCTTGTACTCCTCCTTTGCTTTTACGAGGGCGGCCTTCGCCTCAGAGACCCCGGAAGCGATCCGGTCGTGAAATTCGTTAACCGACTCTACTTTCGAACGCGGCCCGTTCGGCTCGAACCCCATCCGGGGGAGCCGGCCGGTGTCCGTCATGAACGGAACCTGCTGCGTCGAAGAGTGGATGTGGTTGTTGTATGCGAATTCGGCGGCCGGAAGGAGCTCATCCCAGTCATCCTGCTTGTAGTTAGTGAAAAGCCGGATGAACTGCTCCATCTCCTGGTTGACGCGTTCGGTCTGGCCGTCGGTCTGCGGGTGGTAAGCCGTAGAGGTGGCCGGTTTGATCCCGATGAGGCGCCAAAGCTCGGTGGTGAACTCGGCGACGAACTGGGGACCACGGTCGGAGATGTACTTCTCGGGGGTGCCATGGAGCTTCCAGACGTTCCGGTAATACAACCGGGCAGCTCCGACAGCATCCAACCGGGTCGTACACTCCATAAAGTGAGCGCGTTTACCTAGGACGTCCACAACAACCATGACCGAGTCGTAGCCGTGGGCTTCTGGGAGCTCGACTACGAAGTCTACCGAGACCGTGCTCCAACGTTCCTCCGGGATCTCGGTCGGGTGGAGCTCGCCCACCGGAAGCTTCCGGAGAGCCTTGGTGCGGCAGCACAGGTCGCAGGTTGCCACGTACCGGCCGACGTGTCGGGACATCTGGGGCCACCAGTAGTTCCGGGAGACTAGCTCCAACGTCTTGAACCGGCCGGCATGCCCGGCAACCCGGGTGTCGTGATGCTGCTCCAGGATCCGACGGCGAAGGTCCTTGTCCCGAGGGACGACAATCTTGCCGCGGAAATAGAGCAGCCCGCCTTCGACGTGCCATTCGGCCGACCGGGTGGACCGGGTTCCTCGGGCCTTAAGGAGGTCCCGAGCTGCGAGAGCCACGGGTTCCTCAAGGTCCGGTTCGCCAGCGAGTGCCTCTCGGACGTCCCGCAGGAGGGGAACCTCCGGGCCAGCTACCACGATGCCCTCCAACGCACGGATCCGGAACAGGGCGGGACTCAGGAGCGTCACATCCGTGTTGTCCGGGCCCGGTCCGTGATCCGGACGCCGGGAGAGCGCGTCTGGTTTACCCATAGAGCGCCCAGGCTTGTGGTGAAGCTCGAAATCAAACCGGGACAGATACAGGGACCACCGCGCCTGTCGCCGGTTGAGATCTTGCGACTTCCGGAAATACTCCAGGTTCTTGTGGTCGGTCCAGATCTCGATCGGATGCTGCGCGCCTTCGAGGAAGTGCCTCCATTCCTCGAGGGCTCGGATGATCGCGAGCATCTCTTTGTCGTGGATCTCGTAGTTGCGCTGGACCAGACTCAAGCTCTTGGAGTAGAACGCGACCGGATGCCACTTGCCGTCGTCGCCCGGTTGAGACAGGACAGCGCCGGTTGCATAGTCCGAGCTATCCGCCTCTAGCCGGTACGGCTTGGACTCGTCCGGCAGGACAAGGACCGGCTCCCGGGTGACCGCATCTTTGATGGCTTGGAATGCGGTCGCCTCGAGTTCGGTCCAAACCCAGGAGCACGCTTCCGGTGAGGTCGAACAGGCCGGGCGGCATCTGAGAACGCTTTGATGAACCGCCGGTAGAAGTTTGTGAAGCCGAGGAACTGCTGCACGTCCTTCTTGCACTCCGGCGTCGGCCAGTTAGTGACGCCGGCAACCTTGACCGGGTCCATCTCTACGTGATTGTGAGAGACGATAACCCCCAGGTACTCAATCGACGTCTTTTCGAACTCGCACTTCTCCGGGCGCAGGAAAAGCTTGTGCTCCCGGAGCCGGCGGAGAACTTCCCGGACGATCTCCCGGTGCCGGGTAAGGTCCGAGTGTGCGATGAGGATGTCGTCGAGGTATACCATGACGTCTCCAGACAGGATGAGGTCTTGGAAAATGTCGTTCATCATTGTCTGGAAAGTCGCAGGGGAATTGGTCAAGCCGAAGTACATCACCAAGGGTTCGAAAAGGCCCCGGTTCGTCCGGAAGGCAGCCTTCCACTCGTCGCCTTCCCGGATGCGGACGTTATTAAAGCCCCACCGGACATCGAGTTTCGTGAAGAACCGGGCTCCCTTCAAACGGTTGATGAGGTCGTTGATCAGAGGGATCGGGTACCGGTTCTTCACGGTCATCGCATTGAGCGCCCGGTAATCCTGTACGAACCGGAGCGCGCCGTCCTTCTTTTTGACGAAGAAGACAGGCGAGGCCATCGGTGACTTCGACGGCCGGATCCGGCCGGTCGCCAACCCCTCTTCGATGAACGCGTCGAGCTCGCGTTGCTCGAGAGGTGAGATCGGGTAGACCTTACAGTTGGCCGGTTTGGCATCCGGGACGAGTTCGATGGCATGGTCCCACGAGCGACGGTCCGGTAGTGAATCGAAGGCCTCTCGGTTGAAGACATCCTCGAAGTCACGCACCCACTCCGGAAGTTCATCCTTACCGGGTGCGGAGTTCTTGGCGAAGGCTTCGGCCAGCCGCTGTGAGACAGTGCTGGTGGCCCGGATGTCTTCTGGAGGAGAGAACTGGGTGTAAAAGACCCGGTCTCCGTCCTCGAGAGGGTCATCTTCGTCATCCGAGTCGTCCGAGTCGTCTAGCAGGAGTTCGGGCAGGTCCTCCTCGAACTCGTCATCATCATCCTCGCCGAGCCGGTCGTCCGTGTCGATAGTGCAAATGGTCGGGACCGGTCCGGCTCGGAGTTGCCGGACGATGCGGGCGATAGTCTTCGCTTGCTTACGCTCGGCTCTGGCCTCATCGACACAGGTCGTGCAACCGGACGGGCATCGGCTCATCTTGACCTCCCGGGTATCCCAGTTGATCTCGGGGTTATGCTTCCGGAGCCAGGAATACCCAAGAATAAGCTTTTGCTTACCGAGCCCAGTTACAGCGAGTTGGACTCGTTCGCTGTGACCCTTGTAGCGGAGGACAGAGTCGCGACATCTCGGATGAAGCCGGCCTCGTTGGGGGAGCCGTCTACATTGAACACCGGAATGGGTTGCGAGAGCCGGCGGACCGGGATCCCGCTCGCCTTAACGTACTCGGAGTCAATGAAGTCGGAGGTTGCTCCACAGTCGATAAGCCCATCGAGCGAGAGCTTCACAGCGTTGTCGGTCGACTCGATCTCCAATGGAAGGTGGAGGGAGTTAGCACCAGATGTCGCGGCGACCGTATAGCGCTTAGGAAGTTTGCGCTCCCAAGCAGACTTACGGGGCGGGCGGTGGCCGGTCCGGCCGGCGGCGGATGAGTGACCGGTCTAGCCGGCGGGGAGCCGAAGCGACCGGTTGGTCGTCCGGATTGGGGGGTGCGTCTATCGTTTCGGTCGATGCAAGAGGTATATTGTCTGACTCGTTACATAAAATGTCGAAACGATTAGGGGACGCGATCGAGGGCGCACTGCTCACTCGCCGCGGAGGGGAAAATCCTCTAGGGCGGGGTCGTCAGTGAGGGCCTCGGTCGTGGCCATGCGGGCCACGAGTTCCTCCAACATCTCTCCTCCGAGCTGGCGGATCACCTCGTCGAGCACGTCGGTCGTCCGGACGTCGGCCGGTGCCGGGCAATCTCGGGCGAAGTGATTGGCATCTCCGCAGCGGAAACAGCCACGGCGTGGCACATGGCGTGCACGGGTGCGGTCTACGTCCATGGGGACCGGAGCCGGGAGGGGCGGGGCAGCGGCCCTCGGCGCGGGTGCGGCAACGGTGGCGTGGACTGGTTGGTTCGGGGGCGGGCGGCAGAAGAACCGTGTGACGTCCGGACGCCCCGGCGTTCCGAGCGCGCAGGTGCGACTCGTACTGCCGGTAGGCCCGGGCGCGCCAGGCTGCGTAGTCCCTGAGGCCGGGTGGGTCGCTAGAGCCGGTGATGGCGAGGTTGATCGCCGGGTCAAGGCCGGTCCGATACTTTGTGACCTTGACAAGTTCGTCTTCAAAGCCGGCGAGGTCGACCAGGTCCTCGAACTCGTCCGTGTACCGGAACACGTCCCGGTTGCCCATATGGTAGGCGCGAGACTCGAGTTTGTGCAGGGCATGGTCCTGCTCGTTCTCCTCGACGAAACGGAGTCGGAACTCCTTGACAAACATCTCCCAGGTCGGAAACGGAAATTCCGCCTTGGCCGACTGGCGCTCAGCCCAACGTTGCGCGCATCTTTGGCCATGAACGACATGGCGTACCGGACAACCTTTTCCTCGGAAAGTTCTCCGTTCTCTACGAAAGCCTCTGGGACGAGCCGGGCGTACGACCGGACGGCGTGGAGAAACGCCCGGCCCTGCGTCCGGTCGCCGTCGAAGACGAACGGGGGGTTCGGCCGAAGGACCGATTTTGCGCCGGACCCGCCGGTTGTGGTGTACTGCGTGAATAGTCCTGGACCCGGTTCCGGAGCCGTTTCGGCAAGGGATAGGGCAGGCGAGATTGCGCGTTGCTGTTTTTCGAGTATTTTGGTGAGGCTGGCTAAGGTGGCCTCGATCCGGTCCATCCGGGCATCGGCAGCTGCTGCATCAGCGCCGGACATGGTAGAATCGAGGACAGGGGAGGAGGGGATAAAATTGGAAGTTGGGGTGGTGGGAGCACTGCCACTATGATCCGAACCTTCCAAGCCAAACTTCCCAATTTTGTCCAGTTAATCCCTAGAGAGAGTTTCTTCTGCTGTAAGGGCAACCTCTAGACCCGAGAATCTCAAGGGGCTAGCGAGGGGAATCCGAAGGTATGAATAAGAAGTAGCTAAATACAAGAAGATACGCACCTAGCGAGGGGAATCCGAAGAGAAGAAACTCTGAGGATTCCCACGCTAGGTCGTGGGTATAAGTGGCTACTGACTAGTAGCACATGACCGGAGTGATCGGCAGATGTCTCGGGCTTGATCGCAGACTTGATGCCATTGTGTAAGCAACCTTTTGGGATCCATAGGTGGATTACGTAAACTGGGCCGGTCGACCGGGCGCCGGTGCCGGATGACCGGGGCCGGGTGCCGGGTGACCGGGGCCGGGCGGAGGTTCCCTGACAGTTTCACCTCTTGATCAAATTAAATGGAAACGAAAACGGTTATAACCGTGTATAAACGTTTATACACGGAAACGGTTCCAATCTGCCTCCAATCAAATCTATCTGCCTTGCATCAAAATCTATCTGGGCGCGGCACTTTGTATATCCTCCCGCGGGAGTATATGTCTTGCGGGTGAGGAGTAGGGTGTCCCCCCGCTTTCTGTCGTTTGTCCTCGGGATCCGACTACGTCGCAGTCCCCTTCTACCTAGATACACTACATACAGAACCCCCCTGAGTCATGGATAGGTTCATATCTCAGCCAAAAGTGACTCAATTCCTTAGGTTGTTTCAGTGCTGGGATCTTCCCTTCCAGAGAGCCTATGCTCGGGTGTGATCCTATCTACAACAGGGGAGATTGTGTCTAGCATATTACTAGTAACCCTAGAGCCCTTTCCTATTAAATGGCCTCCTATGGGCCACTGCTAGTCTGCTAGTATGGTTACGGTTTCCTGAGAAAAAGTGCGGAGGCCCGGTATGTCCAGTGCTCGTCGAAACAGGAAGAAAACCATTGATATGTTGGGATACTGTACCATTTCGACCGTAGATACAGCCACTGTGACCTGCGACCACTTAAGTTAGATCTACCTTTTGATCGATTCAATTTCCTTTTTTGGCGATTTTTTCGGCATTTCCCGGTGAATTTTAGCAGGAAAACGGCGATCCCAAAAGCCAGTGACCTGTGACGAAAATTAAATAGATTCAATTCGGGTCTGGTTGTGACCTGTGACCTGAATCTACGGTCGAAATGGTACAGTAGGAAGTGTATTTTCTTTTGTTACGATGTGCCTGGGTAAGGTTGGACACGGGTCCTAACCCGGGGGTCCAAAATGGACGACCTACCTGTGCCCGTAGAAACTGTACCCATGCGCGGGTCAGGTCATTGTAATGCTTGTCGTTGCTAGAAGCAGCACAATTGTACAATCGTTCCAACGAAACTTTACATGTTTTCGTCGTTGGGCATCAATCAACATCATGCTTAATTAAGATCATCAGCTTCCGGCTCTCACCGCCCCTACTTATATTCATCGTACAACACCCTCCAAGTCAATTCGTGACGGGAAGGCACCACTTTTACACATCCAACTGATCTGCACGACTCTTCCCAATTCTATTCGGATGCACAACTGTTGTGTTATTGCGATGCGACAATCACGGGAGTTGTGGGGCAAGCCCCTATTGTTCTCAGCAATGCCCGCTTCAGCCTGAACCCTCATTTAATATTGCTAAATTCATGCGACTAAATCTGTTCGTGCAGGGTATATAAGCGGGCACCTGCAAAAGAAACCTCATTCTATTATCCAACCCTTTCTTCCCATCACATTAACTGACACTTGACCCGGGCGGTCTGTCTTCATTCCACACCCTTCAACAAAACACACAATGATGTTCAAACTGGCTATTCCCCCCTCCTCTTCATGCTGGCTGGGTACACTGTTGGCGCTCCCATCGTATGTCATTCCTTCTACCTGTACCATTACAGCAAGCCAACACATAATCAATGATTTTGCAGACTAAGAGATGCAGCGTCACCGACATCAACGGCGTGGTTACAGTCGATAACAGTGGCGGAGGCGAGTGCGAAGCTGGTGTCAATGGAAGTGAATGTCGCTAGCGGTACCGGGAATGTTGTCAATGCTGGCGCAATCAACGGCGGAGACCTAGCTGACGCATTCAAGAATCCTTTCGGTGCTCCATCGTATGTCATTCCTTCTACCCGCACCATCACACCAAGCCAAAGCATAATAACAATTTCGCAGACTAAGAGATGTAGCGTCACTGACATCAACGGCGTGGTTACAGTCGACAACAGTGGCGGAGGCGAGTGCGAAGCCGGTGTCAACGGAGTTAATGTCTCTGTGGTAGCGGGAATGTTGCTGATGGCGCTGATGGATTCAACGGTGGAGACTTCGCTGATGCATTCAAGAATGCCTTTGGAAACTAAGCTGTCAGTCTGTACGGTCTCCAATTTGGTCCATACTCAGTAAACCTTATTCGATCTGGACTCTCAATGCTGCGCGCTCTGTTAGAATGTTTGAGAGCTTTTGGGTCTTTTCTGGCGGCAGCAACATTGAGACCGCCAGATGGTTGCACCAGAGATGATGATGGGACTGAAGGTCGCTCACAGACTCGCATCTTATATACGGTGCAGGTAAGACCGACATCAAAATAGAAATATATTTAATTCCCAATCCAGCAGCTGCAACGCTAATGCTGCAAAAGGAAATTCTTCGTCAACACAAATGGCATCTGGGATAGCCCCCATGATAGTCTTTGGAGCCGGCCTTGTAGTTGTTTGACAGGTCTCGGCCATTCTTCCTTTTGCAGTTTCTTTTCGCCTGAGACAGCACCCTGACGGTTTACAGAAGCCGGCTCGCCCATCGACAAACAGTGTTTGCTGAGCCGGACGGCAGTGTAAACAAATGTGTGATTGTATTTTGCGATTAATAGAGCGTGTTTTAGGTGTCGACGTCAATCGCCTCCACATAGATTCCGGTCGAAACACTTGATAATGAGTGCCCCGAAGTTTAAAAACTGAATGGATTGCAACAAACGGTCTGTATAAAGAACCCCTATTATCGAACTGGAGAGGGAAGGGAGAAAAATGTATGAATTCAGTGCTAGAACACGACGTGAGTGGTCTGGCATCCATAAAACCCA
>JARJLF010001175.1:0-95378 GCA_029378395.1 Mycena leptocephala
GGCGTGGGCTGCCTTGCTGGGACTCGCGTATGTCACGTTGAAGCTGGCGGGAGCGTCGCTGATGCCTTTGAGGCGTGTTCGGTGGTGTGATATCCCTATGTCCGCTCAGCAAAGTGGCGAAGTACGCAAAAAGTACTTACATTACTGTGGGTTTTTTCGGGATCCGGGATTCGGGTACGCGGTTTGTGGTGAAGTTATTGGGTTCACAGCAAAAGAAACGGTGAAATACGTTTATTGAAGGTGAGGGTACACGGGAATAGCGCTACATAATTTCGGTGGAGCGGTGTGGGGGAGCTGGGAAAAAGAAGTGATGTGGCTGTGGGGCTGCTGTGGGCTGTTTGTCTGCGGATCCGCGGGATCGCCAACGTCATTGGAGCTCGGTTGCTTGGAGCTCGGGTGACTTCGGATCAAGTTTGTCTCTGGTGGGTGTTCGATTGTAATTGCCGAACCTTTAGGTTTGGCTACCCAGGGGAACATGGATTTGGGGAGCTTTTGCTACATGCACAAACAAAGATTTAGTCATGCCGGATTGGTCAAGTCAGAAATAACAGCAAAGTAAAATGGGTAAGACACGGAACTATATCAGAATGCCAGAGTATGTTCTTGAACTTATTGCCCACTTGAATCTTCGGGTGCAAGCATATCTCATCCCTAGAACTCAAGATATTCTCCGAGTTCAATTTTATGGTAGTAGTCATTTCTGCTTTGTGGACGGAACAATATCCGAGCTTAGTCACTCACGCTGACCAATCACAACATTTTGCTTCTCCCGAAAAATATACCTGTGGTGTTTCACAGGACACACCACTGCACTGGCAGATCTGTGAAGTCTGCGCCATATTCAAATCAAACAATAAAATTCCTCGGCCTTCTCAGATAAAAATTGAACTTGAACCGAGGTTAAAGTACCTCGCATGCTGTCCCTCATCCACGTCCTATGCTGGTGATGTGCTATTGGGTCTAATGGCCATGCCACACAACTTGAATCTGCCCTGTTTCTCTAGAGTGGATATTGATTCTGAGCTCTGTGAACATACTGTACCATTTCATTCAATTCGTATATCACGTGTCACGGCCGCGAAAATATACGAAAAATTTCATACCTGTCACGGGTCACCGAGGGCATCTTCGAACGTGCATAACCAGTCACGAAAGTCGCGAAAACAGTTGGAAAAATCCAAATTTCGCGTGTGCAGCGAGTTTTGTTTCAAAAATGTGATCAGAAGATGAATTTGAACGAATTCAAATCTGAATTTTGTTGAACATACCTTGGATCACCATGTCCCCTTGTTTCCTCGAGGTCTTGATGGGTTTCAGGCTCAGCGAGAGATGCCACTACGAACTTTTTCTTGGTGTCACAGTCCACCTGAGCGACGTACGAAAACCAAAGTTCGATTCTTGCGGTCACGGGTCACAGCCAGTTAGAATTGAACGAAATGGGCCAATGAACTGTCTAGAAAATGTGCTATGGAACTTGGGCACCCATTGCATGTAGAACCGTGGCCACGGTAACACGCAGCAGTCCTCAGTGAAAGGCCACTGTTCAAGGGGCATTCTGATCCATATTGCGTAGATGTCTGCACCAATAAATTATAGATTATTTACGCAGCATGGCCATTTTACAGACTGCAGTTGAAGTTCTGGCGTGATTAAAGCACTTTGCCAGGCGTAGTTTGAATGTGCTCAGCAGGGGAAGAGATGCTACTTTTTTGAGCTTCTGACCCTCCGAGGTCAAATCTATTTGGGTGCTCACAGGTATGTATCACCCAGGGATTCAACCCTGGAGACATTGAAGATAAACATCCAATGTACCCGTTAAGGATCGTCGCAGCCGTGCTGTTGACCGTGCTGTCCCGTTGAGGAAAATTTAACCAGTCGACGGCCATGGCCGTAACAGCATGTAATTATTAATTCACTCAGTCTAAGACAACCTTTGACCTATTAATTAGTGACCATCACAAGTACATGCTCTACAGTAGCCCATATAGAAGCCCCATCTTTGGGGATTTGAAGTCCTACTGGTAATTCTGTCAATTTTCGGGTACTGAATCTGTATACTTCTCAACGCTTATACGTACAGATAACACGTTCATTGATTGGATTCCCATGTTGCAACTGTTTCAAGATCTTGTAATTGAAAAATGATTGGTTGAATCTCACCCCAACCTAAAGGTTCGGCACCTGCCTCGAAGAGGCCCAATCCCAAGTCATATAGATGTTTACGCGAGTCTAATTAGTCACGCACGGCCAGCCCACAGTATGCTAGAGTAGTACGAACCCCTGGAATGGTGTGTGCTCCGTTGCCATCCTGTAGTTATATGTAAGGATAACCACCCGTAAATTACTACTTGTTTGTCTTCAGTAAACTTGTTGTGCAGACATTTGGACCATGCGAGTATAATAAATCCCCCCCCCCAGACATACCAATGCCAACGGCCTCGCACGACACAGGACGCAGATCCTATACTTTAAAAGACCATAGCACAGCCACTTTGATAAGTCACATGCATAAATCACGAGACTTTGTCGAGTTCTCGCTGCTGGCTGTCGAGATGCTGCTGCCGGTTCCCACAACTCGGAATCAGCCGTGTGCTTTTTCCCGAAGGTGCCGCTGGAGACGGCCAGACTGAATGGCTAATGGCCCAAAACACCAGATACCCCGCGATATCGCTACGCAAAGGGATAGATAGCTGTGGTGGAGGACAAGGTGCGCGTGTGATACTGACTAAGCCGGAACCTCGTGCCGATCACCCGCACATCCTACCACTACATCTGCCCAACCACACAAAAGCGACGACCTCGTCGCTTCATGGATCAGCCCAACTCAACGAACCCAACCCAATGATCGCAGAGCCCGGCTCAACCCGGAAAGTCTGGCATCATGATCCCAATCCAGAACGGAAAAGACGGAGTGTGAAGCGGGCGTCGTCGTGGAAAATGGACGACCAGGTCCGAGGCCGTGGGGATGTCGTCGAGTTGTAATTGGAGTGGTAGGAGCGCGGTAAGCTCGACGTGATTTTTTCGTACGATATGCGCGATGTTGAAGTGTTCCAAACGGCGTAAGTGGTGTCGAAGGCGTGCGTAGTACAGACAGGTCGCGAGGGGGCAATGGAATGGCAAGAGATTTCGCATCATCTGCCCAGTCGAATGGTACAGCAGGTGACTGTGGAATAGCGACAGGAATTTCTGAAGATAAGCTGGCAGGTAGCGGCAGGCTGTTGGTGGAATTGGGAGCATATAGGCGGAGATCAGACCAATTGGGAGGTGGTCTCAGTGGGGTCGAGTGAGTAACAGTGCGGTGCGGAGTGGCCGGGGGCAGAGGAACGTGGATGGGTGCTGAGGATGGTGGTGGTGGTGGTACCAGTTCAGCCACGGGTGAATCCGTGCCAACATCGACGAATACACGTTCGGGAGCAGAGGTTTTACTCAGCTTCAGAGCCTGCTTCTCGCCGAATTCTCTGCCCGCAACAAAGCCCTGTCGCTTCCCTTCCTTCAAACCGTCCTCTTGGCCTTTCGTAAATCCGATTGCCTCGCCTTCCTTCAGTCCCTGGATTTTCCCTGCCTTCCGTCCGTCCTGTTTCCCATCGCGTAAACCTCCAGTGCGTCCCTCTTTCAATCCCGCTTCTCTTCCCTCCTTAAATCCCGACTCATGCCCCAACAAAAACGCGTCCGTTGATTTCTGCAAGATGGAACGTCCTAGGCCGGTCCGTAATCCGATTTCGAGGGCATGCCGCCAAAGCCAAGCAACACGAGTATTGCCTAGGATGACAGCGTGTGCGCGGGCACGCTCGTAAGCAGACTCGTGGTCGGTGGAACCATCGGATGAAGACCGTAAGAATTCGTCGCAGCCATCAGGAAATGGTAATCGCATCGCTGTCAGCGCAGGTGTATCGAGGTCCGTAGTATCCATCGTGAAAAGTAGTCGAAAAACAGCAGGGTAATGAAGAAACAGCAGCAGAGAAAATCAAATCAGATAGCAGCCTCGTGTAACAGCGTGTGCAGCAAAAACTCGTCTCGTCAGGACAGCAGCAGCAAGTGGGTCAAATCACACTCTCATCACCAGATGGAGACGGCCAGACTGAATGGCTAATGGCCCAAAACACCAGATACCCCGCGATATCGCTACGCAAAGGGATAGATAGCTGTGGTGGAGGACAAGGTGCGCGTGTGATACTGACTAAGCCGGAACCTCGTGCCGATCACCCGCACATCCTACCACTACACCGCGCGCTGCGAGCGTTAGCGAGCGGCAGTGCGGCACCGTAGGGCAAAGTAATAGAATCAAGTTGGAATTAAGCAGCATTTTGGGCTCTCACTCCACGCCGGAGGCGGGTCCAATATACTTGTATCAAATGGAAATATCTGAGGGTGGAGTCACTTGTTAGCGTGGGGGTCTTCTTAGGGTGCGCAATGTCAGTACAATTCAGATAAAAATGAGGGAGGCTCGGTGCAAACCAATGCGTTTCCGGGGACTCTGGTCAAACGAAATTCTGTAGGCAGAACCTCTGAATGTAATTGAGCGCATCTGTCTCAGAGTGTCGGCGAGAATAAAGAATGAATCAGAAACCAGACTATAAAATCATCCCATGGCCGTGTCCCGACTCGCGGTATTGTGTCGGGATCATTTGCGTCCGTTGATGTTTCAAAGTTTGAGGGACATTCGAAAAGTGTGGGATTGATATGATTGCAAACGGAACCCAGCGTAAGTGGAATCGAAGACATTCCAAGGCTAGAGCTTGAATGACTCATCCAGAAGTCGCAGATCCAGTTCGAGGTCTTGGAGTGTCCCGCCTCCGAAGCCTAAGAAGTCCTGAGACATATTACGGGCGTTTTTTGCTGTGACCAAGAATTGCGGCTGAGCATTGCGCAATTTTGGTCTTGACGCTCACGATGTCTTGTAGAGACCTTGATTCTTGAAAGCATAGGAGTTGACCATCGGATTAAGGGAGGGAAGAGAGCGACCGGCTGACGTGGGGAAGAAGGACCACGGCAAGCTTCCAACAGAGTTGCGGTATAGCAATGTGGCATACTTCTCTGAGTCTGTCTTGATCCTAGCCAAGTCTTGTCGCATTGCAGCGGGCTTGATTCATCTCTGAGGACAGCCGTTCAGTACCGTTTTGAGGGGATGAGGACAGTGCAATGACTTCAAGACAACTTGATGCTTTTTACATCTTGCAGAGTGTTTGATTCAACGAAGGACATTCTTTCAGTGCCAGTGGATGGCAAGATGATGGCGGGAGGAAAGAAGGCGCGGCAACCTGAGGGAGCCTGCCTTTTGAGCGGGCCTTGAGCGCTCGATTCCCGTCCGTGTGACCGTTCTAAATGAAGCTTCGGTGGAGTTTGCCAGGGCGAAATGGTGATCGTTTTCTCAACTGGCACTATTTCAGAACAAGATAGGCCGGCAAGCCGTCTTGTTGAGTTTATGGCAAAAACCTTGACCCCCGCCTCTGTATCTAACTCTGTTTCATCAGTGAGGGGTCAAGAACCACCTCTGGCTACCCAAACACTTCTGCAGCGCACAGTTTACCACACTATACAGGCAGATCTCAAGTCCATGATGAATAACATTCAAACCCGTGAACAATTGGATGATTTCCGCGAATGTTTGGGCAAAGTTGGGTAGGTGGATTCAACTTCTAGCGTCCAGCACCCAGCTACTTAATTTTAGACAAGACTTGGACGCTCAGGCTCGCTGCGACACCGTTCAAGATCCTCCCACAGTGGCACGCAAGGGATGCCCGCTGAGTAAACGGCTTACCGGTGCAACTGAGAGACATCCACAGGGTGGTGGAGGGACTTCCAATCGCAGTGCAAATGCTCCACGCTGTCCTAATCGTTGTTCCCGCTGTCACAAGCCTGGCCATAATCGGTCTAGCTGCCCATGGGAAGCTTAGACAGGTCGATAGTTCACCGTCGATCACACTGTCAAATTGTTTAGTCCTACAAATCATTTATTGGGCTAGTTTTGTGAGTGAACGATCGAAAATGTATCAGGTAATCAGGGTTCAAAACTGTGAGGCCGCTGACACAATCCTTCCTCGAAACGAATTATGCCGGCGCGACCGGATATCGAATCTTATCTTACGACATAAGTATTATGATGTGGAGGGTTGCTGATTAGAATTATCCTAGAGGGAGATCAGCGAAAATGATCATTTTGAGAAATTTTTTGATCCGCGCCCTATGTTCTGCAAACAGAAGTGAGCTCCGCAGAGGCTCGGGCGATCCGGAGACTTGCGCAATATTCTACGCTTAGCACAGAGCGTCGAATACACACCCAGAGATATAGATCATAGCTCAGACACTATGAGACATTGCAGAGAGCCACTAGAGAAGAGAGAGCGTAGCATGAGTGTGGTGGAAGAAGGCAAGAAAGCATCGCTACGGGGGCGCCCAATCAGCCACGAGGCGAAAACACAGAACGAAAATAACTCACCGCCGGCAGCCGTAAAAGGTAAAGTACTTCTTTATAGGGCCCGTAATTAATTGAAGTCGACCGCATCGCGTGAATGGGACAGACGAGGTTGAGAAAATGTTTATATAATTCAGGGATATACACAGATGTGGTGCGTAGAGCGATGTAGAAAGAGATATGGAAGGAAGAAATACACACGGACTGTTGGGAGTATCCCACCGTGCGAACGCGCCGACATTTGCGCGCGTCCAGAATGCAGGATGTGGGCGCCAAATCCGAAAAGAAATCAAGAGAGGCTTAATTTCCGCAAGGGAGATGTGTGAATGGTTTCTTCCGAGAGCACGGCGAGAAAACAAGCCAGGCATCCTGGTAAGTTACAGTTTGGGGAAAGACGAATCAGATCACGCAACGACGATAGCTGCGCAGGCACACAGCAGAACACTACATTGACCATACAGGACAAACACCATTGCGTGATCCGCTCAGGAAATAATGAATGAGTGCTTAGCTCGGTGCGTGGTAGGATGTGAGTTGGGGCGTACGGTTTGAGAATCTGCATGCGAGAATGAACAAATAACCAATAACAGTTCGGAACTGGGAAACGGCAGTCAGAATGGAGCAGCAACAAGAAAAGTCACACACGCACGCAGACAAGGAAGATCCGATGAGCCTCTTCACCCAGGTACGAGAGTTCCCGACATTCAGAGCGATGGATCTGACTCGACGGTGTTCGTTGGAATATGGTTGAAAGAACTGTGCAACACCGAGCTCGAATAAGAGTAATTAGTGACCAATTTAGTGCAGGGGAACAAAGGAGTGGAATTTATTAATTCAAGAAAAGAGACACGTACAGAGAGACGAGGTCGCGGGAGGTTACCAAGTCGCGCGAATAATCGCACACAAGCTGCGCCTTGAGTCGGCGCGAGGGAAATTTCTGTAAATAAATATAAAAAGTTGGAGACTCACGCGGTGACTATGCTACCAGGTCGAAATCGAATACACTAATCGGCGGCGTAAACACCTCCGGGCGTTGAGGGATATCCATTCTCTTGCTTCTTGCACCGGAGGAGCAAGGTACGCGTCAAGATGGGTATAAAAAATTGGAGATTGTTGTAGACGGGGACGACGCCGGTGGTCGCGCCGGCTGGACACGCATTCTTGCCCAATGGATAAAACAACTGCGAGATGCGGGACACCGGGATGAAAACACAGGAAAAACGAAACATGAAGGGGCCCTGTGCGGGGAAGATCTGGGAAAACGAAGACGCACCAGTGCAGCCAGAGACACGGTCTCCATGGATGTACACTGTCCGGCTCCGCAGAAAACACGAGATACAGCGCGCAAGGTGAGTAGCCGCCGGTACTCTGTACAGCGTAACACACAACGATACGAAGCGTTTAGTGAGAGAGGCGCTTTGTAGTTTGCTAGGTATGAACAGCCTGAACAACCTAGACATAGCGGCACATCTGCGGGCGAGATACTGCGTTCCGCGTGTTTGCATCCCCGGAGGGAATCCACGAAGTTGGGATCGCTGGCGTGGTGGATAGATAGATTTCGCATGCGTAAAGGTACATCTGGGGCTCACAGCAGCGGGAGTAATGAGTTCAAGGACGAGGAGGATGTGTGGAACTAGATTTAGGTACACGCACGAGAGAAACTGACATAACTGCAGAAAGCGGCATGCAAAGGCCAATTCATCTTCCTCAAGTACGATGCTGCTGCTACAAGTGGAGAACGTTCTACGCAGAAGCAGCGACATTTGCCCGAAGCGCGAAACGACGCGTCAATAGTCCCAAGGCCAGGAGTAGGGAAGCCAGAAGCATGATGTTTGAGTTACAGGCATTAGAAACGTGAGGCTGGGCGAGACATGGGCTCTTGGCGTTGGGGTGGGGAAGACTATGGACGAGAAGAGTAAGGCTCCAACCATTTCCGTTTGTAAACGTTTTCAAACGGTTTTAACCGTTTTTATTTCCATTTAGTTTGTCGGTGGGCACAAACAGTTTTAAAATTGTTTGTAAACGGTTTAAACGGTTGTGACAAAACAACCACTTACCACGGCTTGCTGGTTGGATCCTTACCCATAAATTCTGTCCAGAAGAAGTGATGAGACTGTTCAAGGTCATGCCATTGGTCCTAGAGTGAGGAACCGCTTACTTATGCGCGGGATCTTTGTCTTTGATGGTGGTCGGCTATCTCGGAAAACCATCGCGCCTGCTTCCCGCCGCCATCCCACGTCATAGCTACCTTGGTGCACCTCTTTTTTCATTGGCAACAGGGGCAGGGTCCGATTTGTGACTTTATTATGGCCAGATTACTCGATTTGATCCCTCCAGATAGGTCCAAAGAACCTGCCTGTAAAAATACCGTTTATAAACTGTTTTAAACGGTTTAAAACTGTTTAAATACCATTTCCGTTTAATTTGCCCGGGTCCGCAAACGAAAACTAAATGGTTGGAGCCTTAGAGAAGAGTAAAGGCAGTTGATCCGCCAGCCGATCAACACAGCCACGTACACTCTTCACTTTGTCCTTCATCCTAACTTTGCGCAACTGGACCAATGAGCCCCAGCTAGTTATGGGATTAGGGTTAGGCCACCTGGTTCTGCGCTACTTCAGCGTGTCTCCACTCGGCCTCCTCGGCCTCCTCGGCCATGCATGTCCCACCTCCAGGCTTGACTGGCTTCGCCAACTTGCGCGTACCTGAACACCTTCGTACCTTACTCCGGTACTCGATGGTGTACCCCACTGCCTGCAGCCGGACACGAACACGCAGGGTAGCTCCCGTAGCGTCACTCGCAGCGCAAGACGTGTGGTCCGTACTACGATAGACTCGCACTGCCCTCTGCGAATCCCCCGCCGCACGCCTCCTGGCTCGCCGCTGGCATCGACACCTGGGCCTGGAACAGCTCCTACATCGTCACCCGTGCATCAGGACTGTGGAGGATTGGACTGGAAGGTCAGGGAACAGTACCCACTCCGCACGTGTGGCGTCCCGTACCTCTTCATTCAGACCCTTCGCGCCATCCTTCTCCTCTGTCCCACTTGCGGGTGCTCCACGCATCCTCGCACCGTCAAAAGCAGGGCAAGGTGGCTTCTCCTCGGGGTGCGCTCCTGTACCTTAACGTCGAAGGTCCCCTCCGGCCACGCGATACTTCTACGCCATCGTCCGCGCTCCATGCACCGACGCCATCACGCTCCGCGGGCATCTTCCCTTCCGTCTCGCTGCAGCACCACCTCGTGGAGTCTCCCATCGCCAGCACCCCGGATGTACCCGCCGCGACCACTGTGTGTGGATCCCGGGCTCCATCGTCCCAATATCACCGGACCGTGCAGACGCCTGCATATCTTCATGCAAGACGTTTCGCGTCATTCTCCTCTTCCGTCGGCCTCTCTTGCCAGCCCCCCGCGCACTCATCCTCGGCGGAGGCTGTAGATTTCCATGGGCAGTTCTCCACGCACCGTACCGCCTGTACCTCGTCCTCTCTGCGCATTCTTGTCCTCGTCGCCCACGCTCGATAGCGGGAGGAGGGTTCACACGTCGTCGATAACGGCTCGTCCACCACCCATCTCGCGTACTATACGCAAAGTCCGTGCGGTCCATAGATCATGGAATGTGCACTGGGAGCTCGGGTACCGGCACCTTACCCGCTTCAACTCCCCGCGGTCTCCGTGCGCGTGCCTCTTCCTGAATACGCTTCACATCCTCCTGCTCCTCTTTTTCCCTCCTCGCGCACACACCCGTCGTTACTCGGCGGAGTATTCAGGTCGAGGGCGCGGGACCTCAGGGCGTGCCGTTATAAAGGGTGCGCTGGACGGTAGGAACGTGGGAGATGCCCAATCGTTCCCAAATACTCATCGGGAATCGAGACCGCGCATAAGCCTTGTTTGACTCTGTTATTCTCAGACGCTGAAGGCTTCTCACTCACCGCCACATGTATTTTGTTAAATCTTGTCCAGACTTGATGCTATCCGCAGGGATTCCCCGGTCACCCTTCGTTTTGTTTTGCGGCCAGTCTCGCATGTGCAATACCAGTCTTCTGTGCAGTGTTCCCCAATTCAGCAGCTTGTCTGGCTAATTTATTCGATTTCTTGCTCCTCTTCTGTGCCTTGCCGCTCATCCTAACCCGGCTACACCTTTAACATGCAAGTCCCGTCTTGCATGCCCCTCTGTTTCCTCGAACTAAGTCCTTGGACTTTGCACGCCGTGGTTTATAATATATCCTGTCCACGTCTCGTCAGGCGCATCACTCGACCGCGAATCGATCAGATGGATGAGGTCTCACGAGCCTGCACAGACATCCGATGAACTTGCCCCCTCAAATGACAAAGATCCTTCATCATACAGCTCTCGTGCCGAGGTGTTTCGCATTCTCACCCGTTGCCTTGTGCATCAAACCGCTGTAAATTTCATCGAGCTCGGTCCAGCAGGGGCGAAGAGTGGTAAAGCAGCGACTGTAATCATTGCCATACGACTAGAACAGCATGTTAGTAGTATAGATCGTAGGGTGGGGTCCATAACAGATGCGAGCACACACCTTGACAAAATGTGCAATATACTCGTCTGTATTGGTAGCGTGCTTCGTCTCGTCGTCCCAACTGCTCCGCGAGAACTTTTGCACGAATATATAGAGGTCAAAGACTTTTTTCAGCTGCCGAGATATGTTGGTGCGCACTGTCCCAATGCCTCATGCCGACGTACATAGCCCAATTTGTTCATGCATTTTTGCTTATCTGTCTTGGGGTTGGAATCTGGACGGGCAGCCTGTACTTTGTCCACGACGAATGTCCAGACAGGCGCTTTGAAGCCGTTGCCGCCCATATGCGTGTCCTTCCTGGCCGCCAGCTCAGCGAGCATAGCCTTCACCTCAAGGTCGTTCCAGGTCGTTCTCTTGGTTTCAGCATCATCCGCAGCATCATGGGTGTTGGGAGCCATGAGAAGAAGTACAAAAAGACACGGCAAATGTGCGTTGTAGTCAAGAAAAGAGGTCTATAGAACATTAACCGTTCTTTAAGCAAATGGCTCCTCGGCTGTGCCGTCGCCCCATATATCTTTACTCCTTCTCTTTTCCTCTGTGCATCGGCTCTGTTTAACCCCTCTCATACCAATTTTTACATCGCTTTCTTCTCACCGTCGCCCGTCTCGTGTTCAACTGCTGTCCCCGTTTATACCAATCATTCATTGTTCCCCGTTTGTACGCCTCCAAAATCTGCCAACTCGCACTGCCCCTTTACCAAAACCTAGACCAAAACCCCTGTGGTTCAACAGCTTTCCGTTCCATTGAGATGAAATCATTCAGTTGACCTATCCGCAGTGTGAGCCGTAGCCAGACGCAGCTGGTCGCAGTGCTCCGCTGCCAGATTTTTGTCATTTAATGAGCCTGCGGCCACGTACACCCCGAGGATTTTCCACACATGAGTAGAGCGGATTGCCCGTCTTTCGCTGCCAATTTCTTCCCAGCTTCACCTGTCCTCCATCCTGTCGATATTCCTTGGCTGCTGCTGGTCTCTCAGTATTCAGGCCACAATGGTCGCAATTGGTCTTTGCTTCGCAACCGGTGCCGGTTTCAACCTCTTGGGTCTCTAATGCTTGGTATCCGGTGTGATAGTCTCTGGAATCTCTTTGCTTCAAGAAATATTTTCTGTTATCAATCCCAATTTCGCTCTTTAATTCACCGACCAGAAGTGGTCAGCTTTATTCTCTCGAGTGGTGGACAGCTGTGGGCTCCTAGCGGACAGCCGATTCTACCACCTTTCCCTCGTACAATCCTGCCTGCTTGCAATTTTGCCCATGTCTTGGTTCGGGATTTCTTGGCCGCACGGGATGCTCTTACGATGAAGACGGTGAATCAATTTCTTTTTTGCCTTCATCCTCCTTTGTTTCTTCGTAGTGTGCACTCAAATTAATCTGCGAACTTGCATGTTGGAATTGCCAGAGCAAAGCAGCGGCCTGTCTTGTCATTCTAAGCCGATTCTAAGCCGATTCTAGCGCACCCGATCAGGGCGTAAATTAAACCTTCACGTAAGTACAGCCTCAAACGACGTGTCTCCCCATGCGCACACGAAGGCAATATATACGACCAGCCTCGGTCATCGCTACCTAGATGACATCGCGGCCCAGGACGTCGACAGCCTGGTGATTACGACCTCGAATGCGCTCAGAGCTGACCCACATCGGCGAGACGACACATTACAGGTCAGGATCTCGATGGCCGAGGCCACCGACGACTCCTTCCTCTTTGCGAAGTCCCTCCGTGCCTCCCAGAAATTCTGTCTGCATATGGAGCGCTTTCAGTTTGCATATGGCTGGCTCACACAGTGGCGGAAAACCTTCGCATACATACTGAATGACAAGGACCCGAACCCTGCCGATCGACTATCCTTCCCGTCGGTTACAATCGAGCCAGACGTCGACCCGTGGATAGTGAAGCACTATGAAGTTCCCGTCATTCGTACTGGCCTTGACTTTCTGAACGCGAAAGTTGATGACCCAGGCGTGCGCTTTTCCGAGCTCAAAGATATCATTGATGCGTTTACATTCCCCAGGCTGACCGGGAGACTCCCGATAACGCTTCTGCGCAAGATGGTTGCTCAAAATATAGTGTCGAGATGTCGCGCATTACTGTCCCTTCAACCGATCAAACAGGCTGACGCAGAGGCGCTCGATGTCTGCATCTCAACGAAGATACACGGAATTTTAGGCGTGCCATTCTCACCTAGTTCTAAGATTCTGACGCTCCCAGTCTCCCTCCATGGACTCGGATTCCCGTCCATCGCTCGAATTAATGCCGGGATAGCCGTCGATCGATGGACTAGCTCGTGACCTCAACCACCACATAGCGGCGTACCGGACCATGGCGAGAATCACACTCGCAGAATGGACATGCGACATTAACGGCTGTGTCTATCCACTGGACGGTGACGGGCTTCTGAAGGGTTTTACACACCATTATAAGAAAATTCCCGCAGCATGGATTACGGCGCAGGCCGTGATGTCTTCGATGGACGACCGTCCCTCACTGCGAATGACGGACCAGCACGACCTATTGATCGGTGCCGTCTCAATTTCTCATGTTGTCGCACTGTGCAATCATCATAACCCCGGCAGAGCTGATAATCCGGACGGTAACACATTACGGACAATGCGGGCCAAGAATATTCGCACATTGGCGGATCTAGGCTACTGGCGAAACGGCGACACCGGTGGGCTAATTTTTGAAGTAGATTGGTCTGCGCGAAGACGTGGAAAGTGGACGCCGGTCCAGAAGACCAATTGGCTGAAGGTTGTCAGCACCTTACAATCAATGTGCGCAGCGTGGCTCTTCGACGGGCCACAGGACCTGCTAGCATCGCGCGAGGACCGACGACATTGGGCTGAAGAGAGGATCCGTGTGCTGGTCCCTGCCAGCGCCCTACAGCCGTCCCCGACGGCGCGCGGACTTCAGGTGTGGGGAACAGACGGTTCTATGATCCCTGCTTCCGCGTCGCTGTGCGAGAGCCGCCGTGTGACTGCTGCCGTCACCGGACCCACTACGCTTGTTGTCCAGCTCAACGGCCGTAATCTATCCATCCTTCACGGAGAACTGATGGGCCATATTTTAGCTCTCGTGCTCAGGAGCAACGCCGACCCAACCGTCATCCCTACCTTGTACTCCGATCACCAGAACTCGGTGGACCTCATAGAAGACATCCAAACTCGCGTTAGCCAAGACTCCAGACTGCGGGGCATGAACGGAAGATCATATTACCGTTGGATCCTCGCCTTGGCTCGAGAACGACGTGTCAACATGCTGTACACCCGAGGACATTCCGCTGAGTTGTCGCTTCCCTCTCAATTAAATAGAGAGGCTGATCATTATGCCTCTGGATCACAACGATTTCCCGAGCTTGTTCCTATCGCACCCACGCCAACATTCACCATGGACGCATACACGCTGTACACCAAAGCGGATGGGTGGGTCGAGTCAAATGCGCGAAATTTCATCGATTTCTTCTTAGCAAAGGAGACCGCAGAGAAGCTCGCACATGGAAACAAGTTGCGAATGTTGACCTCCATCCACGACAATATGCCTCCCCCCGATTATCCCTACACAAGGGCGCTTTCCGCACATTCCGCCGTCGTACAGCTCTACGCGCGATCGGGACAACTTCCGACGGCAGAAGTTTTGGAATCCAGATCCAAACTACCTTCCTGCATGTGTAGACTGGGCTGTGACGCGGTGGAAAGCGTCCACCACATCTTTGTGGATTGCGCGGAATTTGAAGAGTGGCGATGTGCTGCGGGAGAAGAAGTCACCTTGCGGACGGAGCGGAAATTAGTTGAGGCGGGCATACTGAGAGAAGAGGACCAGCGCGCGATTTTGAACGCAGCTAAGTCCCTTTTTGTTGATGACGCCGCCATTTGGCCCCTGAAAATCTCACAGTATTACCTGGGACGGATCTCACGCATTGGTGACCACATTACACGCGAAATGGTCCCGGATACCGTGAAGAGACGTAAATTGGCAAGCCATCTATCAGCAGATTGGCACACGAGCGCAATTCGCTTGGCGGGAAGGATTTTCGGGAGCATCCAGCGGACAATGGCAGCGCGCGCATCATCGTGAACACCCATTCATTCAACCACCACATCATTATCGTTTCGCTTTTCCTCTTGCCGCCGCTCAAGCGGCATTCATGATCACGACTATCACGACTCTTACGATATTTTCCTATCCCATATGGGTTCGTCGAGGTATCCGTACCTAAGCATTTTCTGCGTAGACGAATATCACATTGTTAAATTGTCCTTAACCGTCATGGAGACAGTGGGCACCGTCGCAAGCATCATCCAGCTCATCGACACCGCGCTGAAGGCCAAGGATTACATCCAGGATTTTATCCATGCGCCGCAGGAACAACGAAAATTGCTTTCGGAGATGGGCGACCTCCGGCCACTGCTCGCGGAGCTTCAAGGACGCATCATGGCCAACGTATCGAGCGGAATCCTTCCGCAAATGAAGAGTCCCCTGGCGGATTTCAAAGCGATGATGGAGCGGTTCACAGATAAACTACGTCCTGGGGATGGGCCTTTGTTGAAGTTCTCGAATCGATTGACTTGGACAATGTGGAGTAAGAAGGAAGCGCAGGAATATTTGAGCAAGTTTGAGCAGTTCAAATCCCTCCTTAACTCGTGGTTGTTGGTGGACCTGTGGTGATTTCTAATGTTCCACTATCGAGTGCCGAGTGCTGATTTGAGCCATTTCAGGGATATGGGCCAGCAGTATCAGCACGATAGCGACAGTCAGTATCGTTCAAACCTTTCACGGATGACATGGGGTCAAATTCCACCACAGAGCATTTTAAAGATTTGGCCGAGCAGCGTGAACACGATCACAAAGGTCAGGAATAAACCTGAACTTGCAATATCCGCTCAAATATGGGACATATCAGCTGTAACCGGCTCGCTCGACAAAGTGAACACTGGGATTTCGGAGCAACTAATACTAATCAACTGTGCGCTTATCTCGTGCTTTATCATGAACTTCTTGCTGATGAACAACCCCTGCTGCAGCTCTGGGCCACTCGATGGACAATGTGGGCGAGAAGGTCCACATGGTCAACACGGGAGTCGTACGTATCAGCGATGTGCAGGAACGCGAAAGGAATGGCGAGTGTTCAGGTACCAACCCAATTCATTTGCCGAACCCTGGACAGAGAAGGAGCGCATGCAAATCATTAACTGGCTTTCCCCCATCAATTTCTTCCTTCGGCACGTGGATATATCTCGTGTGCGCCAGAAAGAAACTGGAGATTGGCTCCTCGAAGACCCTCTCTTAAAACGATGGGAGTCTGGTTCCGGAAGGACCCTTTGGTGCCGTGGAATTCGTATGTGATCCCCTCTGCAGCCGTGTCGGATACTGATGGCAAACATACAGCGGGAGCAGGGAAAACTGTGCTTGCGTTTGTCTGTCCTTGCTCTGATTACGATTGCGCGTTGATTATGCTGGATCCAGGTCGAAGGTCGTGGATCATTTCACAGCTGAACTGGCAAACAAAACCGTTGGGGTAGCTTGCCTCTATCTGAACCACAAGGAGGCAGACATCCAGACCCAGGCTAATCTCCTGTCTGGTCTCTGGAGACAACTGGTCCTTGGTCAAGATCTCGGTCCTCTGGAAAAGAGGCTGTATAAGCAGCACCGCGAGAGGGGCACCAAACCTTCTCTTGATGCTATTTGCGACGTCCTCAGCTCTGCCTTGAATCATTATACGTAAGTCTACATCATTGTCGACGCCATGGACGAGTTTCCAGAGGATCAGCGGTGGATCCTTCTCCAGCACCTCGCAACAATGGGTCCCAATGTTAATGTGATGATAACGTCGCGGCCAAACATCATTCCCGATACCTCTCATCCGAATCTTGACGCAATAGAGATCAACGCGAATAAGGACGATCTTCGGAAATATGTTGATACTCAAATTCAGAGGGCCCCGCGTATGTTGACGCACCTTCAAACACAACCCGAGTTACGAGAGGAAATTCATAAAAGAATCGTGGAAACCGCAGATGGAATGTAAGCCACGGTGATTTGTTAGCAGACCGTGTCTGATCCATTGAAGATAGGTTTCTGCTTGCCAAGCTTCACCTCGAGTCCCTCAGGGCAAAGCCCACCATAAAGGCTGTTCGAGACGCTCTCACACACTTACCAAAAGGTTTGAATGACACCTATGACATCGTGATGTTGCGAATCGACAGCCAGAGTGAGGAGGACAGGGAAGTCGCTCACTCGGCCCTTACCTGGGTTGCAAATGCAAAAAGGCCGTTGACTGTCGAAGAATTGCAGACAGCACTGGCTATTGAGCCGGATGCGCGGCAGCTCAACAAGGACAATCTCATGGACATCGAGCTTATTCTGGCTGCATGTGCTGGGCTGGTCATCGTAGACGATCAGCGTTCTGTCGTACGACTGGTCCACTACACAACGCAGGAATATCTGGACAGCATTCAGGCCGACAAATTTCCCAATGCGCAAACAAACATAGCATTCACTCTGCTTACATTCCTCGCTTTTGAAGGATTCCCGGATCCATCTTGGGACTTCCGAGATCTACCCCCCCTCGTCGAGTATTCCGGATATTGCTTGGTCCATGCTGCCGGAAAACCTGAAGGTCCACTAAGAAACATGATTGTGGAGTTTTTGGATCGCGCTCTTGCATGGGAGCAAACATTGAGGTGGATTTGGGACTCACGTCCCTGGAGTTACCCTAATTGGCCATCACAACCCTCTGCTTTGTGGGTTGCTGCAGCAGCGAATCTTGTGGAAAATGCAAAATTCCTGCTGGAGAAGACACCAATGAACAAGGATCCGGATGGGTCAGGCATCAGTGTAGCATCATACTATGGCCACCTGGAGATGGTTCAGTTGCTAGTAGAAAATGGTGCAGGCGTGAACCTTCGCACTGAACAACATGGGCCAAGTGTGCGCGCTGGGCAATACAGTTTTGCACTACACACGGCATTGGAGCAGAGACACGAGAAAATCGCCCGGTTGCTGATCGAGCATGGCGCCAGTGTTAATCTCCAGGTCAGTCCTATTGTCAAGTAGGAACTTTTGGTAACCTACCGGACAGGGTGAGCACGGCGGAGCATTGACGACAGCCCTGTGGTATCGCATGGAGAATATTGTCGCCATGCTTCTCGAGCAAGGGGCAGATATGAACGCTCGCGGCGGCCGATACAATTTCGCTGTGCACACAGCGTTGGCTACCAAACAGGAGAAGATGACCCAGCTGCTCATCAAAAATGGTGCAGATGTAAATCTCCAGGTCAGTCATTTTGCGACAATTGAACATTGATTAATCTGGCACACAGGGTGAGCACGGCGGAGCATTGACGACAGCCCTGTGGTATCGCATGGAGAATATTGTTGCCATGCTTCTCGAGCGAGGGGCAGACATGAACGCTCGCGGCGGCCGATACAATTTCGCTCTACACACAGCGTTGGCCACCAAACAGGAGAAGATGGCCTGGCTCCTCATCGAAAATGGTGCAGATGTAAATCTCCAGGTCAGTCATTTGCGACAATTGAACATTGATTAATCTGGCACACAGGGTGAGCACGGTGGAGCATTGACGACGGCCCTGTGGTATCGCATGGAGAATATTGTTGCCATGCTTCTGGAGCGAGGGGCAGATATTGACGCGCGAGGTGGAGGATACGGTTTCGCGCTGCACACCGCATTGGCGAAGAAACAGGAGAAGATGGCCCGGCTGCTCATCGAAAATGGTGCAGATGTAAATCTCCAGGTCAGTCATTTATCAGGAATGAACCTTTTGTTTACCTGGCGCACAGGGTGAGTACGGCGCAGCACTGGCGATGGCGTCATGGTATGGCATGGAAAACATTGTTCCCCTGTTACACGCAAAAGGGGCAAAAGTGAACGCCCGCGGTGGACGATATGGGTCAGCCCTAAATACAGCAATAGCGAGCAGACAAGAGAAGATCGCGCGGATGCTCATCCAGAACGGGGCCGATGTCAATGCCATTGGCGAAAATCTTTGCTGTCCACTGGAGTTGGCAGCAGATTTGGGGGATGAAAACTTGCTTCGGCTGCTAATCGACAACGGTGCAGATCCCCACGTGCATGGTGGAATGGCATTGTGGCGAGCGTCGCGGGATGATCAGGTGACGGGTGACGGGAGGTCGTGAACTGAACAAATTTGACCTCGGTGACGGTGACTTTGCGATTTTGGGGCTCAAAATGGGTAAAAAATCCAAAATTTTCGAGTCCATCAAATGCCGGACTTCCATTTAGTAAATTTCTCATGGTTGCCGAGAAATAAACACCGAGTCCAGTGAATGAACTGTGAAGCCCGCTGTGCGGCAATGCGCGCTATGTCACTTAAACGGCGTGCTCACAATCAGTTCCCACTTAAATGGGTCAGAACCGGAAAGAGATCAAAGATTGAACCGACTCTGAAATTAATAAGAATATTTAAAAAATACAGTCACTTTTATCGTATCCTCTCTGTGACACTCGCCTTCAAGCGATAAATGAGTGCATTATCAGACTAATGTTCTCTGAAGTGCAATCACGTACCCTGCCATAGACATCATTGCCCTTACCTCCCGAGCAAGATCTGTCCTCGAGTTGCAGGACTACTGTGCACCGCATCAAATCCCCAATCTGTGCCTCGAGCTTCGGCCCACGTACGTCTCCACTGGTATCTCTGTCGCTTATGACCTCGTTCTGTGATTAGGTCAATACCTTCCCCCACAATCAAGAGCACGTACCATCATGGTCAGAGCGCAAGTGGTAATCATTACTGCGCCCTTCGGCACTCAGCTTCTCTCCGAGAGTACAGTCAGTACGTTTTGTCAGAAAAAAAAACGAATAAAATCAGCAAGATTGATTGAAACGAACCCTGGGCTTGCATTCATGGCTCAACTTGACCACCTTCATGAGGGACTGTTGTTCAGCAAAAATCCTACCCAAAAGGCCCCTCTCACGGTCAAAGTAGGTGTGATGGTAATATGGTGAGACTTGACTATTTTCACTAATTCAGACGGTTCAGCAGTGAATATATTCTGAGATGGGACGGGGAATAAGAGCAACGCAGTGAGGATGTCGTCTGATGGTATAGCATTTGCAGGTGCATGCGAAGGCTGTAAAGTGGACGAAGATTGACGAGGTGTGTGTGGTTTGAATGTAGAGACGCGAGGTATGGAAGAGGTAAAACGGTAGTTCAGAGTTTCATAGTTATTTTCAGAGTTAACAGACGATGCGTTCCCGGACGTGAGTCCGGGAACGTGCGATGCTGGATAGATATATTAGTGCTGATAATATTAATATGGAGGTGAGACTTACCTTCCCCAATGTAACCCACAATGGGGGGAACCGTGCCTGATTGGGAATATTGTGGCATTTGTTCCACGGAAGAAGCTAGGAGGGATCTAATATGACAATGGTCAAAGGATGTTAGATACATACCGGTTGTCACGGGGTGCGTGGGCGTAGTAAGAAATCGCCAAGCATCGAAGGCACTGTCGACACGGTAACCGAGTCCGATCAGTGAGTCGCGGAGGAGAGCAGTCCAATCCAGCCCAAGTTCGACATCGGACGAAGCATGCGCAGAAACGGTAAACGCAAGCAGTAAGGATATTGGGTGGTGAACGCCAGTAGCTGTGGTGATCAACAGCTGGGGTGTCCCGAGCTGTACCGGCAAGCGGGCATGAAACCCCGCAGACAAGTCGGAACGAGGAGTAGAAGAATGAGACACAGTGTGTGTGTGCAGCAAGGCCTTCAACGAGTATAGACATGGCATGAGCAAAGGCAAGGTGATGCAAAGCTGAAGAGTGCGAAACGGAGGGTGCACAAAGTGGGGAGTCGAACGAACAGAGGGGGTAAAAGAGCGGTTAAAGTATGGAGACAGTAAGCAGATAGGGGTGTGATGGACAAAGTGATGGACAGATGGTTGTCAACGAATTTAAACGTCAATACCATGAGCATGGGCTGTGGACACCAAAGCACCTTTGGGTATAAGATCCAAGTCAGATAACAGAGTACACGCGGTATTAGACGAAATGTGAAAGCAGAGCCCGACGACGGATGTCTAATTGTCTCATGAAGTTAGGTCGAGAATGATCAGACCAGCCCAAAGACTCCCCCACAAGTACTACATGACTGTCCGGAAATTGCTCAGTGGAAGTTGATAACATGATACTCAGTGCTGTGAAAGACATTGCGTGGTGAAAATGTTTGACGACACGTGCGGGGATGTCAACAAGGTGTCAAGGCTCGCGGGCACTTTGGCAATAGAATTAACAGTAGATGCAGAGGATTGTTCAGACGTGGAACCTACAGGACGACGAATTGGATTGCGGGTGATAATGATGGGGGGAGAGGTATCGACAACGGATAGGGATCGGTAGTGTTTAAAAGATGTAAAAGACGAGGGGGAAGAGACGGGGTGTTGAATAGTAATAAATTGCATGTGCGTAGAAACGACATGAGTATTAGGTTCACAGTTTGATTCAGAGTAATTGTTCGGGGTTATATCGGGGACCCACCCCTCAGCGGCTGCGTGAAAACAAATCAGTAAGGGGACGAAATATATATAGAATGGAACACAAACCAATATCAATTGAGGCTGTTGTTGCAGAAGCGGATAGTACTGAAGGAGCAAATAGACCTTCGCGCGAATAATGAGTGGTAGGAACGGAGTATGATAATAAATAGTCATACGTGGAGTGAGGATGGCGCGAGGATTTACGGGGACTATACATTTGAATTAGGAATTGAACAAAGCACAAGAAAGTGAGACACACAACGGTTGTTGGCATAGACGGGATCGGTCAGGAACTGTCCAGCATCGAAACTGCTGTCTACCCGAGACCAATAAGAGAATCGCGAAGGAGAGCGACCCAATCTAGACCAAGCTCAAAGCTACCAGAGGCTGAGACCGCAAATTCCATTGGGAATGAAATGGTGTGATGTCCAGATACAGTGGTGACTAGTAATTTCGGTGCAGAGAATACGGTAGGACAGAACGCAGAGACGAGGTGAGCGTGACCGGCGTAGAGATTCCATCAAGTGGGCCACGCATTGTAAGAAAAAATAAGCGTCAGCGGAGCAGGTGGTGGGGAAAGGCAAGAGGGCAGGAGAGATCGTAGCATGGATTCAAGATGGAAACGAATGATGGACAGGTGTTGTAAGATTCACACCGGCAATCCCCAAGTTTCGGGCAGCTAAAAATTGAATATAGAACGTTGGATTTCGCATTACGAATCAAAACAAGTATCAGTTCACGTTCCGCTCGACAGGAAGGAAACGCGAGTTGATACTCAATTTGATTCGTAATGCGAAACTTTGAGTTCTATATTCAATTGTTAGATGGCCGAAATTTAGGTATCACCGGTGTGATTGGTAATGATGGTTGTTAGCTTACGAAATAATTGCCTTTTTTAGCCAATTTTCTCAAAATGCGACTGAACGTGTTTTTCGAATCCACCCCAAAACCCACTATATACTATAGCGGGAATAGCGGGCCTTATATTTACTCACTCATCTTTGGGCAACAAAGACCTGTCTAACTGTGCTAATCCATGTTCTGCATATCCAAATGCGTCTTATGTTCGCTTTCTTCGGATATTTCGGAGCTGAATGTGCCTGGAACTGAATATGATGTGGTCAGGAAGTCCAACATCAACATCACGAAATGTTGATACGAGGCGAAGATGTCCGGCAGGCTTGTGGCAGCACCAAATTCTGGTTGCCAGCACCCGTGTCACTTTCCGATGTTGGCTGGTAGATTTTTTTATGCTCCGACCCTCAGGCGGTGACAGCCGGCAGCTAAAATCAATACTTTCCTGTACTCGAATATATTTGAATACCCCAGGCCGGTATTATATTGTATCTATATCATATTCTGTTGTATTCATATTGGTTGACTTCCCATAAGCATAGATAATTTTTTCGGAATATATTTGCATTTCCGGCGGCGATGCCGAGGCACGTGTTAGGACCCCATCGGACTTGGATCTGAGTATTATCCGTTCGGACCCTCTTTCAAACCATTATATATTATAATCTGTACAGGGGGTCGGTACCCCCCCGACAGATTATTCTAGCTACACATTATGCTGAATAAATGCATTGGGCGACTCTCCGCTCGGGCTTTCGCCGAATTCGGTTGCATGTCACAAATGTCACAGACGTAACTCACTCTTCGCTGGCACTCTCTCTCCGACACTGTCCAAGACCCGACATGACGCCGTCTTATGGATGCTCTCAAGAACCCCCCACTCCATTTACACTCCAATATTGACCCACCAGGGCTGTTTTAATGACTTTGCGACCGATTCGACGCCGCCGCTGTGAATCGCTGGGACTTACCCAGATGCTTGCGTCCCAGTTGGTTCTTGGATTGCTGTAAAAGCGAAATTGCCTCCGGTAACACTGAGTAACAATCTGGCCCTGTTGCGACACTTACTCTCTCTCAACGACAGAGCTTAAATGGTACATTGCTTCCGAAGGGTCACCGGCGCAGCAGAGCTCATAAAGCTGGGCTCGTATCCAAATGTTTCTCCGTTCGAGGTTCGCTCCTTGTTCACCACATTCCTTGCCTTTCCTTTCCTCAATCTTATTCGCAATGTCAGATCCAGCTGTTCCACCATTCACGCAGTCTGCACCTAAGCCCGATATTCACTTCGACAACAATGGATTGCCCTGGCTCCGCGACGCAAATGGCCAGTGGGCTCCTGCCCCTCTGGTATGTATTCTACTCTCCTCTCATGAGCACATTGAGCTGATCATCATAGCCGCCGCCTCTGCAGCCGCCCTTCGAACTCAGAGGTGCCGCAGCAGCTACAATTCAGGTATGTGTCAGACCAAATAATTTGGTGCTTTCTTAACTTTCTTCAGCCAACTGCATACAATTTCCCATCTACGTTCACGGGGGATTTTTCTGCGCCTCCGCATGCGTCGTCCTCCACCAGAGCCATCCCACCCCACCTCATCGATCCTCGCCTTCGCCCTCTTCCTCAGGGTGATGACCGCGACCTGACCGACCCCTACACCATCGCCAAGGCCAGCCTCCACCCTGCCGTCAAAGTCGCCGGTGTCCGTCAGAAGGATCACGGGAAGAAGCGTCAACTTCCCTCCGACTCTAGCGACTCTAGCGACGATGCCCCCAGTGACCAAGCGTGGTCGTCCCCAGGGCTCTATCAATTATAACAAAAACGACACCGCGAAGGTCCTCAAGATCGCTGAGAAAAAGCTGCCGATGGGTGCCAAGGGCTGGAAGGCTGTCACAGTTAAGTTCAATAAGTGGGCGACAGCGAACGGGCGGCCAGAGCGTGATGTGAAGTCTCTCGAGACCAAATACAGACAGGTGTGTTGCCTTTCTTGACCCTTCTGTTTAACGAGCTCACTGTTGTGCTAGCTACTGCGGAAAAAGAAGCCCACCGGTGACGGCTACTGTCCTCCAGATGTCAAACACGCCCACCGTATTGAGGACTTGATTAATCAGAAGGCCGACACTCGCCAACTCAGCGACTCGGAGTTTGACGATGCTGGCGGTCCCGCCGATGCTTCGTCGGATGACGTAGTCGAAGTTGTTCCCACCACATCCACAGTCCGCACCGCTGTTGCTCGTCGCGCACCTAGCCCACCTCTCCATCGCGCAGCTAGTCCCCCGCCTCGCCGCCCTCGTATGAATGCCCCGGAGCTTGTCGACCAGCTCTCGAAGGCATTTGACCCGAAGGTGGCGAAGGCCCGCGACAACGAGCGTGCTGAACGCTCTTTCCAGACGACCCACATGCTTAGTATCTCTCAGCAACTCCGTGACTCCCAGAACAACGTCGAGAACTTGCGGAACCAACTTACTGCGATGCAGGCTCGCGTCCATGAAGGCGAACATGCACGCGAGTTTGCGGAATTCAGGCTGCAGTTCTACCAGACGGGTGGTGGTCCTGGTGTGGGGAGTGCTAGTGCAGGTCCCAGCGTCGACCATCGTAGTCGTGCCGCCATCTACAAGGACAACCCTGACCTTATCCGTGACAATGGGAAAGTTCGTTGTGAGCGCGTTTATCCAGATGGAGGCGCATGCACTGAGTTCTTCTCAGACCCCTCTAGTGACGACGATGCAGAGAAGGAGAACCGAAACCCCAGCTCGTCATCTCACTCGGGCCGCTCCAGCTCCTTCTCCCTCCATGATGACGACACCCTCGTTGACTACTCTCTCCTTCCCTCAACCTCGGGTACTGCGGAGGTTACGGGTGCACCGTCGGCTGCCGTTGTGGATAGCGCTTCGAACGGTGGAGTCGGCAAGATCTGAACATTGCTTTTCCTTGGACCTTTCCTTCATTACACCCAATCTATCTACGCTCTTTTAATACCTACATTGCGAACACTCGCTTGATTATTCCTCTGTCTCCTGAACATTGCCATTGTGTCTACGTAGTAATCCACTTGTTTACTCGTAAACTGCGATGTTGTGAAAGCGTGCGACTCTGTCTGAACGACGTTGTTCTCCGAACAACATATTTTCGAAGCCACTCCATACTGCCTCATCTTCTCTTGTCTGCTTCCATAGTGGCATATAGACACTACGGATCTGGTTGATCCCGACCAACTCTGCTCGGACATTATTCAAGCGAACACAAATCTCAAGGAGATCACCGCGCTCCTTTTGGCGCCCTATTTCTAACGGGATTCGGAGCCGCCCAAAAGAACCTTGCAAACCACGCATTCCCCACTCGGCTGTTTGTCGATATGATAGTAGTTCTCGGTCAAAAGCGAGCTTTTCCTGAATCTCGGCAGCGGTTCCTTGGATTTTCTGCCCAGTTTTGATCGGTGCCCGGATTTTCCCCTCTATTTGTTTCGCCCCACGCGGAAATGCTGTATCGGCGACCAGGTAAAACCCTTCTGGCGTGCGCGTGCGAAGTTTTTCGTAGATAGGCCGGGCAACACGAGAATCGTGCCAGCTGCCTGGAGCATTGAGTTGGGCGGCAATAATAGTCCCTGTTGTTATATTGAAGAAAGGCATGCATTGCATAGGTTGAAACCTACCTTTGGGCGCGAAGACAAGAACAGAACTGATGAAATGGGCACAAAGCCATCCATTGTACGTTGCATTTTCTATCTCTTCATTGGCCGATGTCTGAGATTCCAGATTGAGACCATCAATGCTTGCGAAAGCACCGGTTAGACGGGAATGACGTTCGACAATCAAATCATTGTGCTCGCGGAACTCATCTGCATGCACAGGCCACCTGATTTTAGTGGCAGGCATCTGACGGAGGACATCCAAAAGAATCTGGAGTCCAAATGTAATGTACCGCGAGATGGTAGTCGGAATACACGCGAAGATCTGCTGGAGGCTGATTTCTCGCATCGTTGAGTTCAGGTAATGGAGGACAAGCCCAAGAGCTCCGGATCCATCAAGTGATCGCCCACCCGGCCGTGTTCGTCCAGACCTAGACGCATCCTCCCGAGGAATGGGTGTCATTTCCCATGCAACCCCAAAACCAGCATCAAGGATCGCGTCAAAAGTCGCGACATCGAAGCCCATAGTTGTGATGTATGCCCGGTCATTTCGTGTTCGACGCAGTACCTGCCATGCGGTGGCTCCACGGGGGTTCCATAGTAGTTGAGGCCGGCAGAGATACAGCCTGCTTGGTTGCCGCCGCTCTGTCCGCAGTCGATGGGCCTCAATTGCACCGAGAGAAATGATGGCCATAGCGGACCCTGCAAGCTGCTGTTCTTCGTCCACCTCTTCCATTTCGATCTCCTCAAGCTGTTGAAGGCAGTAGAACACGTCGATATCCATGGATGTTGCAGTGGGGACGCGTTGGTTGGAGCAGGGACGTGTTATATGGTGTTGTTTGGCAAATCCGTCTGCGACGTCTAGCTCTGAAAAGTCTGAACCAACTCTGAACTCAAATATTCTTATGGGAACGACGTGGAATAGATTTTGTGATTAAATCTCATATGCCGACATCGCTGGCACCCCTCCGGTATTCCGCAGATATTATTTAGTCTTATGGGAAGTCAACCATTCAGATGGCGCCTCCAGAGCCGACGCGTATCATATCTGTATTTACTTGAATGTATTCAAAATTTAATTTTTTGTATGATATTCTTCATCAGCAAAACAGAAATTCTCTGGCACACCTGGCACCATCTGGCTGTATCTGACCAGTATGTCTGGCATGGCAGCCATACCGGCCACACGGCCCAGAAGGCGTCAGATTTTCTCAACCTGCCAGTTTCTCAACCCACTGCCATTTTGTACTATTGGCTTGGATTGGCCCTTCTAAAATTGTTAGTTCAGTTTTTGGCATTAGATACTTAAGTATGTTTCTGAAAGAGTCCAAAACTTGCCAAGACCTTGGCTAAAAATCAACTAACTTGAAGACGCCATGCGCGGGCATCATATTACAGGCAAATTAACCCTAGTAGGCAGTTCCGGATGCCAGGAAAGGTGTGCTGCAAACTTATAGCGATCGTTAATTGAGTTATACATAGAGATTCGAGATGCGCCAAAGATATGCGGTAAAATAGTTGAAGTTCAAATTTGCCATCAACGCATCAACTGCGCGAAGGTCCGTGCGCCATCACGTGTTTCGGCTTGATGGTTGATTTTGATGGGATACTTCTCTTCCTCTCCCACCACCGTCGTCTCACTCGATGCTTTCTTCTGACTTATCTGTCGTCTCTACTCCCCAATGCCGTTCAGTACCAGTCATTCAAGATGTTCTCCGCCAAGTGTGGCCTCAAATTACTTCAAGTCCTCAAAACTAAAGCTTTTAGTCGTGGTGTACGTTCGCGGTAGCAACTGTCTGAGTCGTTCTTGGTGCCCTCAAGTCCCAAACCTTCAAGCTCCAAGGCCTCAAGCATTCAACTTTCAAAGCCTCCAGCCTTCAAGCCCTGAAGAGCCCTCAGCTTCAAGCCTCGTGCCTTCAAGCGCCAAGTCCGCAAGCAAGGACCCGGACGATCTCAACTGCGAGGATGATGGGTGGCGGGGAAGTCAATGGAGATGTTCAAAGGGTACATGGTGAGGCAAGTCTTCTTTCACTTGCCTTTCCGTGCACTGCCCACCCTTTCTTCCCTGTGTTCCTTCTGTTTACGGCCTCATTCACGCTCCACGTCCAGACGGGACCGTACTCCAGCTCATGCAGTGGAATGACTGCGTGCGGCGTTCTGGATGAGGGGATGTAGACGATAGAGGCCGAGCGGCTTGCACATATGGCATCGCTGTTCATCGAAGACAGTCGGTGTATGGGGGGCGCGGAGAGTTCTGCGGTCGTAGGTTTCATGTAACTTACCATTTCAAATACATCTTGGCTTGCATTCTACATCCCTGGATGATTTAAGTACCCCTGGCCACAATTGAGCTTCTGTGATTATGGCGTCAGGCGTGTCATTATGCTGCCAGATGCGATTCTGGCGGCATGGCGCGCTTGGTTGATCTGGTGCCAGATCAACCAGACACGTTTTGTTTTGCTGATGTTGGCCAGCACTAGGCGAGAGAGATCGAGTCGTCCCGAAGATGGGTTGGAATATCGCTACGCTATGCCCAGCCATGGATTACAGAACTTGGAGAATTCCATGTCGGTCAAGAAATCGCGTGCTTTGTTTGCCATTGCCTTGTCATCATCTATTTGCCAGCTGGCTTCCGTCTTCCTTCACCTTCGGGTGCCCGGCGAATCGATACTTTTGTTCGATTCCTCGGGCAGTGCCAACCCTTTTCTCACCCTATTCGATCCCGGGGCTCTATCTTCTGCCCCTTGACGACCCCTGCGTCTTAACGTCTGGTGCATGAGTCACACCATGACTGCTCAAAACACTCAACGCCTTGCACGGATAGGCTCGCCGGGCAATGGGATCTCCATCGCAGCAGTCTTTGGCGTCGAATGGATCTTTGACTTGGCTTACTCCGCCCACAATGCCGCGGTTGAGGCTTGGAAATCGTGTTTACGCCTCTGGTCTGCAGAATTCAAAAGATGCACCATATGTGACGACGAACTCTGGCTGGGCGATCTTGTATCATGTTCCAATGGCACGTATATATATATCAATTATCATTTATAAATACTGACTATCAAGCATTTGAGTAGACAAAAATCGACATTGGTACTGCCTGAAATGCTTCGAAAGCACAACAACGGCCATGATCACTGGAGACATTGCATTCTCTTACGATCCACGAACCACGTTTCCTCTTTGCTGCTACTGTCTCCCATTCTCCTCCTCGATCCTCGACACCCAATCCCTCTCTCTGCAAATGCGGTGTTCCTGGGATAAGGCAATCATAGCCAGACAGCTTCAGGGGCTTGGCCTCCCTCTCATCACATGCGCACATTGCAGCTATGTCGTTGTGGACGAGCGTGAGGACTCAGAGCACCGACCTGCGCCACAGACGATCCCCAAGACTGGCAGCCTGCGGCGCAGGCTGGCACAAACCATCAGCTCATTCATCGGTTCTTCTCCTTCAATCAAAAAGCCAGAGCGCTTCCACTGCCCGGAATGCGACTTCTTGACATGTCTGCCGCCACAAGGCTGTGGGGCCCATTTTCGACTCGGGCTTGCAGACGACCACAAGTGCAGAACAGACGACCTGAGGCTAGAGATCGAACGTGCTGTGGTATGTCTGATATCCCCCTCTCTATCTCTCACCTACACGCCCGTACCCTTCGCTCGCGGACTGATTTTCTTTTGAATCTCAGGACAAATCGCTCATATACACCTGTCCCTTCTGCTCTGCCGCCCTCGTCAAGGACGGCGGATGTAACCACTGCACCTGTCTCTGCCGCGCAGAATACTGCCACATCTGCCATGTCAGTCTCGGCCGTGATCAGTCTTCGGTCTGGAAGACCCATTTTTGCGATCACTTTATCGAGGGGGGACAGGGACGGTGTACACAGATAGGGTGCCGCAGATGCCCGCTGTATTCGGATAGAGATGATGAGGGTATTCGGAGGAGGGTGGAGGGAGAGGTGACGAGGCGGTGGAGGAAGCAACGCGTTTGGAATGGGATTAAAAGTTTTGTTGGATGGGGTTGAGTTGTTGGTTTTCGAGCGGCGAGCTGGAGAAGGTGGGATACGGGGGCGACGAGTTAGCGGTACCGTCGTACGTAGTTCAACGAGTAAGGCAGGAACACCGCCAGAGAAATCAAAATTGTGGATGATGGGAAAAGGAGAACGCCATCAGGATTCAGAAATAACTGATGCAAACTAGACTCCCACGAGTCTTCGCTTTGCATGCTTCCACTTTTGACTCTCACTCCTCGAAACGGACTCGGGAACCGACGACAACGTAGGATGAAATAAATGTAAAGGAGGTATCGTACTTGAACATAAAACGGACGTGGAATACAGAATAAGGACAGAAGAAGTATGGAAGTAGTCAATGTGCGTCTAATCCGAGTCGCAGACCTCCTGGGTGCATTCGAATTCGGTGCGGACACGCATTCTCGAGGACGACAGGCGGGTGAAATCCAGTGCCGCGTGCTGCATAAGCGTACGTCGAAGCGGGCTGCTGTCTACCGGGAACTAAATAACGCAGATCTGGAATCGAGATGTGGCGGCGACATGCAGCGTGCGCCGTAGTCTTGATGCGCGACAGGGGACCAGAGGGGCAGGGCGATGCCGAGCGCTGAGGGTTGCAGCAGGTTGCATGTGATGGTGAGTGGGAGCAGACTTCGACTGGATGGTGCGGCGGGGTAAGGAATCCAATGCTTGTGCTGTGCGGGGAGGCGGCGAACGGAGGATGAATGGCGAATGGGTGCCGGAGACGCTGAGTACTAGAGGGCGCACGTCGATTGGTGGTAGTACCGTGGGAGGCAAACTCGGAGCGCAGGATGAGGGGACGAAGGCGAAATCGGCGATGGGAAAGAGATGCTGAGGTGGGAAGACAATGGAGGCGTCGTGCGCGATGGGGAAGCGACCGCAGAGCCGCGGGCCGCGGAAGGTGGTACCTGTGGTACTGACGAGGGCTGTGGGGGGAGCGGCGAGCAGAGGGCCAGGGACGGCTTCGTGGACTGCGCATAGCGGTAGTGCTGCGCGCCGTCCCACTGATGCGCGTAAATTGGACGTCGGGCGTGTGGACGCGTTCCTGCGTCGATGGTGGTCTGGGCTGGGCAGGATAAGAGTTGCCGCATCGGGAAGAAATCGGCCGCGGCCGGCGGCGAGGCAACGGCGGCAATGCGGGCGATGGAGACGCGCTGGTGAAGGTCTCGGGGATTGGCGCCGAAGTGTTTGTTGTGGACGAGAAGCGGAAAAAGGCGGCGCCGGCGACGAGTGAGGTCCACCGCCGGCACTGCGCATACGGTTGGTGGTGCTCACCGTGATGTGCGGCGCACGGCGGGCGTCTGCTACGAGCGGCATGGTGGGATTGCGTTGGAAAAGGGCGCAGTGGGGGGAAAGCGATTGAGGGCGCGAGGATTATCATTGTCGTCTACGGGTGGTGCAGCGGGAAGAGAATAAGGTGTGCGGCGAAGTATCGAATGTAACAATGCAGTCGGATGCGGGGCAGCTGAAGCGCAGATGAGCGACGTCGCAGATGTGAAACGGATCTGGGACGGGGTGTAGTGGGCTGGCAGTCGCGCGGAGCGTTATGTGCAATGTCATCGTGGTGTAGCCGGTTGCGAGAAACCACCGCTCAACCCGTGAATGGTCCGCGGGTGCCATGGATGGCGCGGAGGGAGAGCGGTGGAAGACACAGGAGCTGCGTGTGTGCGGTGGTATCCTAGGTAGCAGAAGCAAGGGGGCACCGGCATTCAAACCGGCGACTAAGGGCTGGTTAGTTAGTCCGGCCGTCAGGCCGGAAAAAAAAAAATTTTTGACCACCCAAGCTCTGAGGAGGAATCAGCTCCTATACTGCCCAAAGCATGTTCAATATACTCTGGCAGTCAGAAGCCATAATCTTGCTGTTCATTCGTTTTGGCGTAACACATCCGTATATGGTATGTGTTGTGGTCTTGTTTGGCACAAGCTTCCACAATACTTGAACATTCTGATCAGTGGAATTTTACCTCAGGAGACAAATGGTACATCCCATGTAGCAGTAATCCCTTGTTTGGTTTGTATTCAGGCATTTGTGGTAGGGTACAGAAGTCCGGCAACTTAAACACGTGCATTATTACCATATATGGAGCGTGAGAACTATTACGTTAGTTAGTTAGTCCGACCCCGAGCTCAGAAAAAAGAAAATCGGCCCTATATCTTTTTTTGAATGCCGGTGCCCCCTTGAGCAGAAGGTAAAGCTGCAAAGCATCTACAGAAAAGGGACGTTGTTAGCGCATGGTCTTGTGCTGAAAATGAGGAGAAAAAGACCGACCTTGCGTGTAGAGACAGCGGAATTGGACAGGAACTAAGAGGGCCGGGGATTAATGCGTGATATCCAGATGGATGGGCGATGGACTGGCTGGCGAAGGGACGGTAGGTGACCAGAGCGCGGCAGAGATACACGCTGTACATGTTGGGCGCGGCGTAGACCAATTAGTGGATTGTTCCAGGTAGAGACTACTGTAGTATTTCGTTCAAATCGACAGTCACGCGTCACGCACCCCCCTGTCGATATCGAAATTTGGCAAGGGTCACGCATCACGCGGCCATTTGTCGAGCCTCCCGAGCGTCACACAGGGCTCAAAATTGCCTGTAAGACCCAAAAAAGCCAAAATTTTCGATTCAATGTCGAAAATTTCGCTGGTGTCACACCAAATTTTGGCTGTTGTCGAAATGTCGAATTGTTTTTTTGGGTCACGCGTCACACCCAGTGTCGATTTGAACGAAATACTACAGTATCCCGAGGTGGAACAATGAAAATTGAGTTGAGATGAGACGTGTCTGCTTTGGAATGCTCTAACAGGCTCTAACGGCGTTGGGGGGGAGAGCCAGAGAAGGAGACCGCGTGGCTGTGTTGATCAGCCCGCGTATCAATTACGTCTTCCTCTTGACGTCCATCCTCTCTATAGCCTTGCGCCTGCAACATCCACGGCTCACCCTTCTAGTGATTCTCGGTCTCATCTAATTCCTCTGATAGCTTCCCACTACATTCTGAGCTCTCGCCGCATCCCAACGCGCTCTGGGGGATCTTCGCTTCGGCAACGCCGAAATGCGTCGCGGCGTCTGGCGCGTCAAAACTTCATCTCACGCTTCTATAATCGGTGGAAAGGAAGGACTGGCATTCACCTGGATAAATTGGATGCTGTCTGCTCTCTTTAGCTTCATGGATACATCCGGTGCATCTACTTGCATGTAACCCGTTCTTCAATTAATATCTCACCCTTGCACTGCGACGCCCACACGTCTTAACATCAGCATTGCATCCTACGTTTGTTTGTGTCCCGTCGGAGTCCGGACGTAATCCAAACGTCGTGGACTTCCATGCAAATATGCAGCTCTCCCGTAAACCGGGGCGGATCTGCTTCCTTGCTCGTGTTGCAGGGGGTCTCCTAGGCGCCTCTCTTGTGCGTCGTTCTGGAACTCTGATGGATTAGGTTGTGGACTCCTTCCCCGCCCCCTGTTATTATATCTTTTGCATGTTACAAGCGGTCTCAATGTACCTATGTATAGACATGCGCAATTAAATACCGGTTAATTCCCTCTCCCCACCCCTCAATCTAGGAGTTGAAGTTGGAAGGTAAGGAGTCCCGTTTCCGGGTTTGGGTTGGAATGGAGGACAAGTCATCGATCGCGCAGGATAAATCAGATTCATCAACCGAACTAATTGAGCGGAGTCCTTGCATAACACGTATACCGTTCCCTAAAGCAAAAGAAAGGGTCGAGTGATACGGATTCATTACAAGATCAACCAACTGATGCAGTAAGATCCGCAAAATAACTGTCAGAGTACTTGGAGTCCGCGAATTCCTTCATATAGACAATCTTTTCCCCAGCAAAATGGAAGGTGAGCATATACTCGTTATTGTATTTCTTCCCCGATTTCGACATGCCGTCTGATATCACCTGCGGCACAGTTAAATTCGTTGTTCAATGCATGGCAACAGGAAACCAACATGAAAAACCACGGCGTCTGAACCTTGAATCACATCGATTGGTTCCAGAAACTACTTGTGGATCAACATTACGGGTCCATTGCCTGGTGAGTAAACATACCGTGATGTATTCGAAAACCGTCAACCAAGCATGCTTGAAGAGCTCCAACATCTCTTCCTTCCCTCGCTTGGCCATCCCTCCAGGCAGAGACAGACTCGCAGGGAAGTACTCGTGCGTGAAATCCGAAGCCAGAAGATCTGCGAGGGCGTCAAAGTTGAGAGCATTTAAATGCGAGAGGAATGCGTGGGCATTTTCGAGTTGCTTGGTTTGAGCGGTGGACATGATTGGTACTCAAGATGAGGTCGATTCATTTTTAAACCTCATCCGGAGCCACGATTCCGCCGAACGGGGATGTGCTTTGTCAGGAAGGCTCGCTGCCGGGGCGTACGTAGACAAGGCGAGAAGTCTGATGCAAGGAAAGTACTTACGTACTGTTCCAAATAAACTGCACATGGGGTATGGAACCTCGGCGTAAAGGTAGAGAACACACTGGCGGAACGTTAATTATTTTGGATGGATGTGAATATTAATTAATAATCCTCCAATGGTCGAACTCGAACTGGTTCAAGTAGGAGAATGGCTGGAATAGCATATTTAACCTTTATTCGATATTCGCGGGCTTCTCGAGTCTTACTGCATAAATCGAAAATTCGGCAAACGTAAGAGCAAGGAGTCACACCGCCACAAGAGGCTACTAAGTCGCCGCTCCATTCTATGGTACAAAGCCTGTGGTTCTGTTTTGAGCGTAGCCATCCATTTATACCACAGAACAGAGTGGCGACTTAATAGTAAGAAACTTCCTGGTTGAGATGTACGCCCCAGTGCCGGTGGAGAGCCCGCCGTCTGTTCATGGACAATTTACGGCGGCCTGGTTCAAACCCATGGAGAAGAGAAGAATGACAAGACTTCAGACAGAATGAATATCAGTGATAAGCGTTCAGCCAATTTAACTGGTTCAGTGGAGGCAATGGAGACTGATAAGAATCAATTTAATATTTAACACGAGGCTCGCCTGAACCTGTGGACCGAAGTATTTCGTATACGCGGTTTACACAAATTCTGGTGACTACTGGGTAACAAAAGGTCGACGACACTGTACGGGATGTGGAGTTTCATATATTACGCTTCGCATCCGACTGGCATGAATCTAATACGTTTTAGTTCCGACTCGCGTGCCAAAGGTCGTTACCTTTCAGTAAACAGACAGCCTCATTCATCCGCCTCCTCGTTGCGCTTAACCGGAAAGGCTGGAACGCAGCACTTAAAATTGTCGGGACTGGGGCATAGACCTGGACAAGATTAGCTGGTGAATACGTAAAAATCCGAGGGGACTGGTGCCTACCAGTGGCAATAATGTTCTCTCCACTCTTAGTGTTACAGGTATCGGTAAACCGACAGATGCCTTGCACATTAGAGCACTTCGGTGCAGGTCTGTTTGTGCAGCATTTGACGTCGTCGGGGTCGAAGGGGCATAAGTTATTGTGGATCGTCCCATGCTGAGCATTGCAGTCCTTGATATGAAGGCACACGCCCACTCCAGCAGCGACCTCGCCACCGGCCACGCAGTGGCCATTTGGGCTGGCCTGAGTCGATGCAATGGACGCGAGTAGAACTAGGAAGGACACAACTTTCATGTCAGATTGGAGGTCAGACAGAGTGAATATCACATTGAATCAGTCGGTTTGTGGGGCTTAAGTAGGACGGTGGAGGTTGGTAAGGATCAATTTAATGTTTAAAAAGGATTGGAGGGCGTCTACTTTGAGCACACGGCCTCCAAACTGCGCTCATCGAGCTTGGTAAGGATCAACTTACTGCTGGAGAACGGCTTGGAGGACTTTTACTTCCCCCACACCGCCTTCCAAACCGCTCTCATCGAGCTTGGTAAGGATCAATTTAATGTTGTAGAACGGCTTGGAGGACGTCTACTTCAAGCACACGGCCTTCCAAACTGCGCACATCGAGGTTGGTAAGGATCCATTAATCAACTATTCTATTAAGATTACGCGCCCAATTCATTGGGGGATCTTTAATTTTGCCCCCTTGGAGTGAGATCCATTTCTGTCGCTCTGCTCTTCTGCTTGAGGTCAACAGATAGTTCATAAGGAATAGCACGGACACCTTCAGCAGTCGGGATGGCGAAAAAAAAATCGTTCCTTAATGACGTCCTGATAGAAAGGATGTCCGTATGGCTTCTGTGCGTTGTAGGTACGGGCCTAGCAAGGCTTAGTACAGTGATGGATCCCAGGGAACATGCTCACCTCGATATCGACATCCCTGAACTTTGAATGAAATTGGCTTGGAACCCCGTTGAATGAAGCATGTGGCCAAGAATTCATTCTTACAGCGGCACTAACCGGACATATAGGAGGCATTTCAACATCGAAAGGCCACCCAACATACTCTCAGCGGAGAATTTTTGGCCCAAATACCAGGAGTACAAAGGTACGGAGACCTCGTCTTCGATGGAACGCTGGACCGCCCAGCCTCGAGCCACGACCTTGCGCTCTCGGCCACCGGTATGGATGATGTGGTGAGACATGTTGTTCAAGAGGAAGCCCCGGGTTTTATTTCTCGTCTGCACTCTGTTACGACCGCTCATGCCCAACCAGGAGTACCAATTGAATATATTACGTTACATTTTCCATGCGCGGAGCGAGAGGACGAGCGGTGAGCTCGCGGCAAAGGTCAAGCAGCTAGAATATCAATTCAACTCTGCTCAAGTCTCGTCCCCCTAAACACAATGAACATTGTATAGGGATTCGTCAGCAGACTCGCCACCTGACCGCCGCGGCCTAGGAGCGGCCTGGGTGACATATGAAGGTCAATCATACTCGTCCTCCCGCCTCAAACGACCTTAGACAGGCTCCACGACTTCCACGGACGGATCTTCATTCTGTGCTCTTTTACTGACCTAGGCAACATTGAAAACAGCTCAGGTGTGCAAGCTCAACGTGATATTAATCAGTGTATTCGATTGTGATCCTCCTGAAAAAGGCTGCCGGAAACAAAGAGGCCCAGCAGGCAAACAGAAGCGAAGCGATGATGACAGCTTCTGACAGGCTGTTTCGGCCTCCGATCGACGCTAGAAGCTAGAGCTTCTATACCTGGCTTCCGTTCGTATAATATCACCCATAATGGCAAGTCGGTTTGAACCGATTGAGAACCTGATCCACATAACCAATGCATCTCATCTTACGGTGGGACATCCTTTCGCCGACCTCAACAGCATTGAGAATGGCTTTGGAGAGCGCGGGTGCCATGATACTGATCACTGTGTCCGATTCCGAGCCTCCTACGGTTTGGGCGGCATAGTGGCTTGTTCGCCGACGGTAGCAGCAGTAATTAAAGGCTGTCCACCGAAATTGATACTGATATTAGTGATGTATTTGGCTTGGCTTCAAGCCAGCAAGGGTGAAGATTGCTATCCAGCATATGGCTGGGAGACAAATGTTCGTTATATCCTTTTAGGCAGGACATCTGGTCCCAAAGACCGATTTACATTCTGATTCCTATCCTCACGAGTCACGAGCAAGATCTGAATCAAGGGATATCAATATAAAAGCCTCATCTTCAGCGTTGTCGGAGCATTTACTTTGCCTCTCGCCAAACATGCAGCTTCTTGGTTTCATAACTGCTTCAGTTGCGATTGTATCTTCTGCTACTGCAGCTACTCTGGAAGCTGCGCGTGGTGCCCCCATCTCCCCGGTGGCCCTTGAAGAAGGCAATCTCTCCGCCCATGCATCGGGAACTTTGACATTGTACACCGGCAAACGTTTCACCGGGCAATCGTCGACCTTCGTGGTCAATACCGGAACCTGCTACGTAGATGTCTGTCAATATAATCCCTTGTTCCATCTTTGTTCAAGTTTCATCTATGTATGCCAGCACTTGGCACTGGTGTGGATCTTTGATAAAGGTGCTTCTCCCTTGCTTGCATGATTTCGGTTGTCGTGCAAGTCTTTGTTGATGATGCTTCTCCCGAGTTGTGCTAGCCTTTTGATCTGAGTCAACTCCGCGCTTTTTGCACTTTTTCCTGCCATCAGTTACAACTCAGTTAACCATGTAACTCCTCTTTGGTGACAAGCATAGATATAGTATCCTGATTTCCCTCTGATTAACAGAAAATTTGGCAGATGCATTCGATGATCAATACAGCATTTGCTATTGAGAGTCAGTGTGAATTTTGGTTGCTGGTGATTCCCGTCTTCATTCCCTATCACAAAACGTAGTATCCTGATTTCAATCTGCTGAACAGAAAATTTGGCAGTTGGGTTAGATGGCGAGGATCCTTCCCATGGACGGGGAACTGTGAACACAGCCCGGAGAGGCTACATTTAAGGCACATGTCCCAAGTCTGATCTCCCTCCTCCATGATGCCCCCCCAGCCTACTGTCACTGAAATTCGCCTCAACAACATCACAGCTTGTTTGGTTTCAGCTCTAGCACTCCTCGAGGAGCTGAACCATGCATTTGGTCCCCCATTTATGCAACCCATTTCAAGCATTGTTGTGTCTCTCATTACTGTAATGCAGGTAATAGTTCGTGAAGAAAGATGTTTTACTATCTTATGTGCTGCTATAGAATGTAAAACGGAATAAAAGTGAATGTATCCAGCTCATGGAGAACATCCACAAAGTCCTATATGCAATCATCAATCTTCATATACAATCCGAGACCCCTGACTCCCTGCCTCCCTCAATGGTGCATCACATTGGGAAATTTATGGAGTAAACCAGGTTCTGTAGTAAAGATGTCTTAGGGCTGATTTTAGTGTAGGACTCTTCAGAGGATATATACATTTATAGAGGTCCAACAAGATGGGAATAGGATCAAGCAGCTCTTCCGTCAAAGCGAAATGAATGCACTGCTCAAGGACTGTCGGGTTGGATTGAATGAAGCTTTTGGAATATTCAAGGTATGAGCTTTAGGATCTCACAGCACATTATTCAACATCTGCATGTAGATTGAAACTAGTGTCACAATCTTAGACAGCATTGATGAAATGAAGAAGACAGCGGACACACTGCATATGCAGCTACTGGAATTGATTTCAACTTTGTCAGACGGAACAGTTTCAGACAGGTCCTCCTCGGTATGTATAGTTAGGATGCATAGATCAGTCAATAATCTGTGAAATAGATCTATCCAGGAGTGAATGGTTCACAGAATAGGTATGCAATTCTGATTGTCACTAGATCCAGACTGATGTATTCAAGCTCAAATTCATTCTCACTGTTGCCATCTCAACCCAAGATATTCTACGGCCGTGAATTCGAACTGGATGACATCATGAAAGTCCTTTTACAAGACTCCCCTCGAATTGCCATTCTTGGAGGTGGCGGAATGGGCAAGACAAGCCTTGCAAGAGCAGTTCTCCACCATCCTGACACATCTAGAAAATTTGAACACAGATTTTTTGTTAGTGCAGAACCTGCAACAAGCAGCACTGAACTAGCTGCGCTCATCGGGTTGCATCTTGGATTAAATCCCAGCCAAGACCTTGCCAGACCTGTTGTTCAATATTTTGCCAGGAAGCCATCTTGTCTTCTGATTTTGGACAATCTGGAAACTGCCTGGGAGCCAATACAGTCTCGGGGTGAAATTGAAGAATTCCTTTCCCTGCTCACAGGGGTGGAGCATCTTGCACTCATAGTAAGTTTGGCTGAATTCAGATTTTGATATACTGATTCCACAAAGATCACGATGCGAGGGACTGAAAGGCCTGCAAGAGTTCGCTGGACAAGGCCATTTCTGTTACCTCTGAAACCTCTTTCAGAGACTGCAGCTCGACAAACCTTTATGGATATCACAGATCATGTATATCCAATCAAGGACATAGACCAACTTCTCCGAGTCACAGATAATATGCCTCTGGCTGTGGATCTCATTGCCCATCTGGTTGACTATGAGGGATTGGACAATGTCTTCACTCGGTGGGAGACTGAGAAGACTTCTCTGCTCTCTGTGGGCTATGACAGAAAATCGAATTTGGATGTATCTATCAGCCTTTCTCTCTCGAGTCCCAGAATTACATCTAGGAGTAAAGACTTGCTGAGTCTCCTCTCAATCCTGCCAGATGGACTTTCTGATATTGAACTTGTTCAAAGCAATCTTCCAATTCAAAATATTTTGCAATGCAAAGCCACATTGCTTTCCACTGCATTAGCATATCAGGATGAAAAGAAACGGCTCAGGTCCCTCATGCCTGTCAGAGAACACATTCAGCAATTTTCCCCTCCTTCCCATTTTCTAACACAATCCCTTCGCAAGCATTTCTATTGTCTTTTAGATCTATACGACAAATACAATGGAGAGCAACTACGGCCTGTTGTCTATCAAATAACTTTGAATCTGGGAAATCTGCAAGAAATTTTGCGACAGGGGTTGCACAACAGTCATCCAAATCTTATAGAAACAATATACTGCACAATATCATTGAACTCATTCTACCGACTCACTGGCCGCGGTTATACACACCTGATGGATTTGATTCCACCACAGCCTTGTGATCACCGGGTGGAAATAAGCCTGTTTACTGAACTTTTCAAGTCAAGGAGCAAGTATCACACTTTACAACCAGACCACCTAATTGCTCAAGCATTAATTCATTTTCAACATGTCAATGATCCCCTTCTTGAGTGTGTGTATCCCAAATATGTCTCCCATCATTCTGTCTCAAATAGCCCAAACTTATAGCTAGATTTTATAATGCTGCAGGATACTGTTTTCATCACTGTGGGAAGGATCTACTTTCGGCCATGCAATTTTTGGACAAAGCACTCAAATTGTCCAGATCAGCTGGGGATACCAATCAACAGTGTAGGGCTTTAATAGCAATGGGATCAGTCGAGTTGATAACTGGAGATTATTGTACTGCCCAGGTACATGCCCGTGAAGCGCAACGACTCTCTAAATTGTCAGCAAATTTATATGATGAAGCTGGAGCACTACAGATGGAAGCCTTGTGCTCGATATCCCTTGCTAATTACGGAGCTGCCATTGCCCAACTCCACAGGGCTAGAGAGATCATTGCTATTTGTGGTATGTCTGGAGGCTATATGGATCACATCATTGCAGTGGGCCAGGCAGAAGTCCATTTAGCAAAATCAGAATATACTGAAGCAAAAACCATTTACATCCAAATAGTTGAAACCACCTCTCCTGATCAAAATGCTAGCGCTTACGCAAATGCACTGCTGAATATTGCCTTGATTGACACAGCAGTAGGTGGGGCAGCAGAAGATGTGTCTCAGCACTTGGACAAAGCAAAAGAAATTTATGGCCGTCATAATAGGGGCATGGAAATTACCCTCTGTGATATGATTTACGCAGCTAAGGAACTAAGAGAGCAGAGGTTTGAACTGGCAAAGTTGAAACTTCAAGAATGCCTACATTCAGGCCGGGGAAGAATCAATGAGGTTGTATCATTCTGCCTGGAAAGACTTGCCAATAGAAAGGCCTGGCAGATATTTGAGTTGCAATCCAATTGGCCTGTGGTATACTTGGCATTTGCGCAGAGATACAACGAGAAATTGGCACTACACAAGGCACTCCTGTTCCTTGGAGATGTGTTTATTTCCAACAAGGATGAAGACACTGCATATAGCCTATTTACTGTTGCTCTAGAGGGATTCACTTACATGGATGTCCATCAAAGTCGAGCCGACTGCATGCTATGTCTCGGAGACCTTGCAAGCAAAAGGGGTGAAATCTCACAAGCAACTGAGTTGTGGAAAGCAGCTCGACTGCTGTTTGAAAAATCACTGCAGGCCAAGGGTGTTGCCACAATTGACACCAGGCTGACTGCAATCAAAAATCTCTATCAAGCAGCATTGATCACCTGGTGACATGTGCCTAATCAGTCAGTGCATGGGCTTCAGACTTCAAATAAAGCCCTATCTGATATTGAAGGAATCATAGATTCCATTAGCGAGAATGCTGACACCAAGGCCCTTGTCACAACATGATATCAAAGATATTGGGTGGTGTAGTTTTCGAAATCAAATTTTGTAGAAACCAAATATTCATGTATCATTGTCTAGAAATATGATTCATATTTATTTATTTAATTGGGGGTAGGGCCATCGTGGCACATGCGGCAGCCTTTGTACTTATGTGTTTGACTTATCAATTCATACCAGTATATATTAATGAGCCTTGGCAACTTCCTTCAATCAATCATATAGTCCTCATCTCTCCCAATGACCTCGTTCGAACGAGCATAAATCAACAAGTACGAAACTCATGCATCAGACGAAAGCCATGTTCGAACTGTGACCATGTTAATATCCAAACCAGGCCGAGGGTGAGGTTTAAGCAGGAAAAGTACAGCACGGCCAGCTGGAGACCAAGACACGGTCCGGGGAACATTAACCCTCACCAACAATCCCTGGTGTCTGTCAAAGACAATCTGGAAATGTACAAAGTGAGTAAAATAATCCACCTTCTGACGAACCAATGAACCCACCGTTTCGTAGGTATGTGGACAAGGACCCATCTACAGATCAGCATGGAGATATCATTGAGATGGGTTTCGCGTTTATAGCATGGAAAATTCTGCGGCACAAATCAGGTCCCAGCTACACTTGCAAGCTAGTCTTCAGGAGTTTGACATTCCTCAATGGCAAATACTCCAAGGTACTTAAGGTGACCTGACTGAAACCATGAGGTTTTGCTGATGCTCCACCAGCCACAAACCGGTCCTCCAAAGAACGTTATGTGCCAGGCAGTTAATCCCATGGCACAGAAGCAGATAAGAGAGTTTGCAGACAGCCGTGACAAAAATATCCCTGCGACCCGACAGAGATTTAGTGCCTCAGTGTCGTGGACAGTGAGGAAGCTGAACCAAAGTAGAGACAGTCGAATGGGATACCCGACATTTCTTTCCTGCTAGTCTATCTTGTTCTGCCTTTGATTTTCAATCTTTCTGTAATTACATATTTATTTATTGCAATTTGCAATAATAATGTCTGATCAAGTTTCAAGAAGAAAAAAAGGTTCAATTTGAAGAGACCCTAGCTCTCTAATCCGGGAATGTGGCACCACATTCTCGGATTGGAGAGCTCTCTATATAAAGCACATGTATCTCTCTACCTATGCAAAAAGCAACTTATCTTCTCCCCGTATCTTATGTGTGAATTAAGTCTATCCATACACGCTCACCCCGTGTCAAGTATGTCGGAAAAATCCCAAACAGAATATAACGGATCATATTCTGTCATGACCCGTTATAAGCCGGTAATCCTTGATCTGGATTATAACACGTAGGTCTAGTTGATATATGCGCTCATAAGCCACGCCATGGCTTACAAGCACTTGCATGCCGTTATGGGATTAAGATGGCTTCTATCCACTTACAACCAGGGTGGCCTGGCGGTGGGCGCTGGTTCAGATATAATAATAATAATACAGCCACATGCGATGAAAAAAATGGAAAAGGTGGAATGATATTGGTCTGTAGCTACAGGATACAACCCTGGGACGTAAGGATAAACGTTCCACTGCAAAAACTCCGGTCACAACCATTGGTTGACCATTAGAGTTGATATGCAACGCAACGGGGATGGGTCGCGGGAAGGCATTGCGCACCACGATAGCCGGTAGCGGATTGGTGGACTTGCCGTAGCATGTAGTAGATGCTGCACCTGCAAGACATGTCAACCCGTTCAATAAGGACACAACAGGACACGTACCATCGGACTCGGATGTGACTAGCACTCGCACTATCCATGGCATCGCCATGACATCGGAACCCAGGGCAGAGTGATTTCACTCTCAAGACGAAGTCCATAGGACATTTAGTTTGAGGTTTTTGAGGCACAGGAAGTTGGTGCAGGACTTTTACAGCATAACATGAACACGAGCAGCGGTATGAAGGAAAGAACAGGAATTGAGGACGAGAGCTTCCAATATATTTTGCAAAAAACTTGAAGAGCGACTTGAGGTGGCATTTCAGGTGGCACCCGAGACTTTAAAATGGTTCTGGAGGCCAAGCAAGGAACTTGAAGACCGACTTGAGGTGGGTGGCATTGAAGGTGGCATCGATGACTTATGTAAGGTGGCATCCCAATGATTCTGGAGGAAACCAAAATGCAAGGACCAGGAACTTGGATAGACCCAGTAAAAGACCAAGTACGGGCTTCGAGACCAGAAAGGCCAAGCGGGGTGGAGAAGATGAAGGAGAGAGGACAAGGAGAAGATGTGACATTGATTGACGTTCAACGTCACGTTGCGGCCAATGTTCCCATCAATCGCCGCCATTGTTCACTTGCCATTATTCTTTTGACAGGCCTATATGGTTTTGACTTTTTCGAGTTGAGTGAATAAATCCACCGAATTCAACTTTGTATCGTCACTTCTGGCATTTCTAATGAAATTTGGTTATGCAGGCGCTACTTTTAAAATTAGGAGACCTTTTGAGCCGCTGGTTCAAGTTGGTCTGATAGCAGAAGCTGCAAACAAGATCTTCAAGTAGAAGAGGGATCGAAAAAGTGGTTTGGAAAGACAAAAGATCCAAAAATCGAGCTGTAATTCATCAGAACCCCTTGCAAGCCCGTAAGTACATTACGTGCCCTATGATCGCTGACGACGGCTTACTTATAACAATTCTCCCTCGTAAATCCAGTTAGAAAGCGCTGTCACTGACATCAACTTTCGGACTCGGTGAGGATTTATGAAGAAGTTCTGGGGTGAATGAATGCAACAATATAAGAGGTGCGAGTAGGTTCAGAGTAAACTGATTTTGCAGGGTTGGACGAGTCAACAATCGCAACCGCTGCGCGCATCGCAGGGGTGGATTATCCTGCTAACCCGGTCCTTTGAACGTAACACGGGCGGGAGGGTCAGTGATGCGAGTTAGAGAACGAGATTGAGATGACGATTGAGAAACGCCGGTAGAGAAATCGGGGTGGAGGTGGACGATTGAATAGGTGTTGAACGCTGAAGTTTGAGGAATCGTTGTTGAAATTGAGCTTGAATCTCCCAGGATTTCCTGGGGGAAAAAATGTGACCAAAATAGGGGGCAGTCTAATGCTGATCGAGTAGCTCGAAGAGCTTCGCCGATCTCAGAGGTGCATACAAGAAAGTCTTGATCAAGTCAGTTCTTACCTGTGACTTGCATTTTTACGGACCAGTGGCTTTGAATTGCGCGATAAATATCTGGGAGACTTGAAAACCAAGATTCGGAGTGCTAGGATATGGCTGGGGTGTATCGGAACTTGCGCCGCCGCCGGCGCTGGTGCGAGTGAGAGTCGGCGACAGAACGGGACGTAAATCAAGGATATGACTCATTTGTCCTTGGAGATGGCCCTGGAATTCCTGGGAGAATAAAGAGGGCCGTGATGGATGAGATGGACGATAATCAAGGTTGTTCATAAGATTAGTACAAAGGTTCATACACAATTTAATGCTTTTGGTACGATGCTGGAAATTAAATGTGCTTGACGTCTGGGGTGCATTTAAACTGAGTGCCAAGAATTCTCCTCGAAATTCCCGCGAGAAAAAAAAAAAGCTCTAAGTACAATCCGCAGAGTCGACCTGATCATGACTTCTCCAGGATTTTTCTGGAGGAAAAAGCTCCGGAGGATAAGTAGAGCGGCCGATAAGACTGCGAGCGAAGGCGAAGGAAAGATATTGAAGTGTGCCATGCGGGTTGTTTGAGGTAAGCTGCATTGCATCGTGCATTCCGTTGCATGACAGGTCGTCCTCCGAGCTGTCGAGTATCCGAGTCTAACGTGCGTCTTTACCCTGTCATTGAATTTGCTGGGACAAAGGTTCGAAGGTGTGACGCAAGCCGAGGTGTGCCACAAAGGCCGAGTCGTATTTATCGCGTGCGGTCAGGGTTTGGCACGACACGAGGACAGGAACACAAGACAAACTGATATTTAGATGAAGATGAAAATCACGTTTAACTGTTGCAAGAACTTATCCATCCTTTGTATTCAGCACTCGTTGAATGCGGTGTTTTGGACTTGTTGCGAGAAGGCTTGGACAAAGTATATTAAACATTCGTATTTCAGTGACTACATCAAACTCAGACACGAGGGAGAAAAAAGGAAGGAGGCACGAGTGTAGGTACAAATACATCACCGGCCCAGGGATCGCGCAGTACCCTTCGCATACCCTTTCTCGCTCGCGTGCGCTTGCGCATTCCCGCAAGGGGCCGGAGCTGCAGCGCGCTGCGAGAGAGCGCGCAATACAACGCGTCCGTGTCTCGCGGGCAGCGTGGCGTCTGGTCGCTGAGCTGCACGGAATCTTTGAGCGTGCGTGCATTGGCTCCCGGCGACGATGGATGGCCTCCGGTGGCGACGAAGGCGGGGTGCGCGACGAGAAACGGGTGCCGCGGCCGCTGCAGCAGGCGGGTGTGTGCCGTGTGGGCGTCGACGGTGGCTGAGATAAAAGGTTCACAGTGTGTGACAAGGCAGGGAAGGCGACGTTGGCAAGGGGGAACGCTGGCTGCATGTGTTGCAGACACCGTTGGAGGTGGGTGTGGTGAGATGTGCCCAAGCGCAGGCGTGGAGTAGCGGCGGCGAGACTGGAGTGATCATGCTCGCGGAACCGGGGGACCCGATGGAGGAGCCGGCGCCGAGCACCAGGGAGTGCTGACGCAGGCGCTGCGCATGCACTCGGTGTTGCGGGTCGTCCGTTCGGTGTGCACGGCGGGCGTGAGCTTCGAGCGGCGGGATAGCATTGGGTAGGAGACAGTCGCGGTGGGCGGGAGGGGACGGAGGCGACGTGAGCGGTGAGGACCACTAGCGCGGCATGTTGCGAGTGCAGGCGGTGGAAGTGGTCCGGGTTTTATGTGCGTTGCGCGGTGGAGCGTGTGGAAGCGGGACGCCTTCAAGGATGGGACGTTGCAGTCGGGCAATAGGATCGGTGCCATGCGGAATCTCACACGCGGGTTCTCGTACTGTTGGCCATCGAGGGTTAGGAGCGGAGACGAGGTACGCCAACGTGTTGCTGCTTGAGCTGGGGCATGTGCGCGCGCGGCGGAATGGTAAACGAGAGAGTTAGGATATGGACAGAAGGAAAGAAAGCGAGAAAGGTTGGGCGTAATGAGTGGGGGAAAGAGATGGGGAAGACGAAGCCAAGGGTGCAAGGGAACGGGAAGGAAACGGACCAACAGCGGCGACTCCGGGGCTATCCCAAACCCATCGCAGAGGGGCGAGTCGAGGACGCGAGCGTGTCTGCTGGCGAAGCGCAAAAAAATTCCAGCAACGCGTGGACGAAGCTCTGGAGTAGGCAGACATGCAGATATCGGCATTATGTTAAAGTTAGACGGGAAAACGCCTGCACCAGAACATGGAGAAGAATATTAGCGTGGAGGGTCAGCGGCAGAGGGATAGATGCGGGGGAGGCCAGGTGGTGTTCAGCGTCGAGGACAGGTATAGAGGTACAGTGCGGGAGGTGTAAGAGGCGCGAATACAGCGGGAGGAGTAGACTTGATTGAATGTGGACTAAGCTTGATTGGGAGATCTTCAGTCAACACTTATTAGGGGTAGATTGGGCTTTGGACGTAGTCGAAGGCGTGGGGCGGCGAGCATTGGAGTCGAGCGGTGAGGTGGCGGTACGAGTCAGAGAGCGATGTGGCGACGTTGATGGCCGCGACGGGTAAGCGGCACGAGCGCGGCGCGGCCGGAGCGGACGGAAGCGCAAAAGGCGGTCTCGGGCGCATGCGGGCGGGAGGAGGGATGCAGCCGGATTCGATGGATGGGCGCAGCTGGTGGCCGGGCCTTTTGTGAGGTGAAAAGAAAAGTGCGCTGCCGGGCGGTTTCGATTGAGGGTTCGGTACGAAAGGCGTGTGGGAGATGACACTTTTCGTGGGAAAAGGCGGTGGCGGCACCGGGCGTTTAGACGGGGCGGCCGAGAGGCCTGAGAACAACGTCGGGGATCTCGGAGGCGGGTTGACTTTAGTTGAGCACCCTCCCGAGCGTGCCGCGGCTTTTGAGAGGGCGAAGCACGAGAAAACACAGTCGGCGCGCAGCTTTCTGGGCTCTATCTCGCGCGTTTCGGGCGGAATAAATCCCCAAAAGAAATATGAACGTGGTGGTAGGATGCGGGAAACGTCCCATATGTATCTGGTATATATCTCTATGTCAATTAAACGTTACGGCGGGGTGAAAGGTGCCGCAAAACCATGTTCTCACCCCTCGAGTGAATTTCACCCTGTATCTCGGTCAATAATGTGGTGCTTGACTTAGAAACTCAGGAGGAGGTCGTTCTGAATCATATTTATGATACGAGTCCATATGCACCCGGTAGGACCGACGAGCAGACAGTTTTTTTTTACCAGATGATCTAGAAATCCCTGGTTGATTTCAGCCTGCCTTGAAAACCACCCTGCATGGCGGCAGTTTGCGTGATGGCAGCCAAAAGCAAATGTGGTCAGGGCGTTCAATGGAAGTTGGAATGGGGATGGTTAGCTATGGTTTCAGGTCAAAACCAGATTTTTACGCCACGTCTTGATCATGATCAAGAAACAGAATTGTGCAATGGGTTCTCAAAAAAAGGGTGGGATGACAAGCTGGGTTAGGAATGGGAAAGAGATCATTCAAAAAGATACCAACACAATCCTTTCCTCCGACCTCCGTTGACGGGAACGAACTTTGCGCGTGCGATTCTATCCCGAGTGTTGTGTTGGCGGAGGGCTGAGTGGGCGGATGCGTTGCGAAGTGGAGCATGACAAGCTCAAGGAGCTCTGCGGGGAGCGAGAGGAGGTCGGCTAGAACTGCGATGTGGAAGTGTGGTCTGTCCGGCTCATGGACATCCCTCTTCCCACCGCATACGAGCACAAGCTCATTCGACCCAGCGATCACTGAACTTTTTTCTTCCTGCTCATTGATCATTTTGATTGAGCATTTCGCTCCTACTCATTATTTTATCTTCCTTATTCTCACAGTTCTTCTGCAGCTGCGCGAGCGAGTTCATTCACATTCCGCTGCGACGAGATGACAAACTAAATTCCTCGATCACGCGGCAATTATTCGTTTATGAGCCATTGGACTTGTCTACCTATTCTTGCATTCATCTATCTCATACACAACAGACATTTTATTTTTGTTCCTATGTACCGCCAACGTGATGTGCCAGACCCCTTTCTCGAGTATTCCGGGGATCGAGCTGACAGCGGCTTGGGACCCCATTTGTCAACGCTGCGGAGGCGGCATGCTCTCCCTATTCGATCTTTGCATAGCTCCCGGAAGGTTGGACTGACAGAGGTTTCGTACTAGCTGAGGTTTTCACCACGGACTCTTATTTAGCCATCCCGATCGACACATTATTTTACCCCAATTTTTCACCTGTTTGTTTGTAAAAGAGATCTCTCCTTACCACCACAATATAGCAGCTATCACGCGCGATTCTACGATCTTCAGAGCACTCCCGAGCTGAGTTCATTACATTCATTCATTGTACAGATTGATCTACGCTTACTTGCATTGTATTCTCCTCCCACCTCTCATTTCACTGCTAGCCTCGACACAGCAGACAGTACGACCAGTACATTCATAGGTTCACCCGGGGACTTACCTTTCCTTCTTCAGCGAGAGCGGCGTTGTGTCGCCAAAAATCTGGGGGAATGTGGGGGAAAGAGCAGGCATGGTTGCTGTGCATCGGCATCGCTATACCGTGCATACTGCCGCATCGCGTCGTTGTTGCGGTGCAGCAGCATTACCTGCATTGGCTCTGCGTGCCTGTGTGTTGTGCCGCCGGAGAGTGGCACGGGTTGCGGAAGAGTAAGTAAGATAATGGGTTGTTCTTGTCGGCGCCACATCTCGGTCCACGCATCCACAGCCTGGTCCACCAGGATGGCGCAACGCCTGCAGATCACGTAGGAGGTGGGACTGGCACAGAGGTGGTCTGACATGGGCAATTGATCGGAGTTAGGGCTGGGGCTTCTGCCAGATTAGGGCGCTTCAGGACCCACTACTAAAGATAGTGGTGTAGAAGATGTGACTTAAGAGAGGGATGTTCGCAGAAGAACTGAAGTATATTCAGTGAAATACTACGGCTTAAATACAACTGAGAATATGCATAGCTATGGATCCATAAGTAGGTATGTGGAATATAACAATCTTACTACCTAATGGGACAAGTAAACACTGCATGAGTACACGAATAGAAATAGAAGAGCGAGAGAGATGGATTGAGAAAGGTTCAACAGCTGCCCGGCCCGGCGGCTGGTTCCGGTTTGTAATCCCATTCAAGATCTTGTCCACTCGCGTGCGCAACTGGGCGGTGTTCTGCAATTCAGCGCATCTTCGAGTCTGCCCACTTTGTTAGATGTGTTGATCCCCTCTTATCCATCGTCGGATCTACAGTACGACGAAATTAATGGGTAGAACATGTTCTCGTGATGGTTACAGTAAACAACGAGAATTGTTAATATTTAACATGTCGATTCCTGAACACGGTTTCCTTGCGGTATTGCGACTCGTGTGAATTCGCCACGGGATGACAATGAATTGGTCGCCGCGTCACTGGCGGCAATGCCACGGCAGTCGCGGCATTTTCTCCTGGCCCGGACAAATATTAGAGAACAATTGCACATGTACTTGATTTTGCATCTGACAGTTGGTGGAAGACGCTCGCATGACAAGCACAGAGAAACAAGTATTCACTTACATGTAAGAACAACCACTCTTACATTACCATTTGTTTGTCTTCGGTAGACTCGTTGTTCAGACATTTGGACCACGCGAGTATAATAAATCCCCCCCCCCCCGCTACAATGAAAATTTGAGGTGGTGGGGGAGGTTCAGCCTATGTATTTCCTTATCCCAGTCCTTTTTATAGCGAACCCATTGACCCTCCCATGCCTCCGGTGAACCATTGACTTCCTCATTCACGGGGTCATGCGCGAACCGAACCAGGTCATCGGGTCGATACGAAAAAGACTTTGTAATGTTCTGTCAGCAAGGAACACAATCTGCGAAATTTAATCCTCACCTCATCGAGCCACTTGGAGACGTGATACTTGAGGAACCCATTCCTCCCCGGAGCGCCGCAGATTTGGTCGGGGAAGGTCGTCTTGAGATCACGGTAGAGTTCAGGGCAGGGGGAGGAAGATCTGACCAAGTATGCGATGGTTGTGTCAAGGGCATCTCTTCATGAACGTAAGTTTTGAGTAAATTTTCAGTTGAACGCTCAATACTCACAGATCGGATTCAACAGGGCTTAGATCGGCCACACGGTGGAGCCTGATGAATTGCCGCGCGAGATCCCTACATAGAGACTGCCGCTGGTAAACCTTCGAGCGATCTAGCAGGTTCTTGATTGATCTTGGGATACTTGTCTTATCCGCAGAACTTGAGCGGAGACTGCAGAACTTTGCTCTAAGTTCACTCCAGGTGATTTCGAATAGTAAGGGGATGTGACGGAGCGTCAAACCCTGCCGCCCCGTCGAAAAAACTGCCACAAAAATACGAAGCTGTTCAGAGTTATACGAGACAAGGTGGTGCGTGTTTGGCCTCTGCACCCTTCTATCACGGAGGGAGGCCATATAGGTATAGTCCTCCCAGAGTGTGATTAGCTCGTGAGGCACACAGGGGATTTTCTGGATGCATGTTAGAGGGTATGAGATGCAATCATTGAGAACGAACTTTGAGCCAGGATATAATCACACTGAAGTCGCAGCTTAGCTCAAAGATGTAGTCCGGGTTCATGAGGTGGATTAGGGAGCACAATTCTGGGGTAGGGGACAACGAAATGATGAAGGACATGAAGTATCGTTTCAGAGTACTTTTGGGATCGATGAGATGCGGAGCGTTATCCCCAAATTCATTTACGTACCGTAATGGCATCCTATTTTCCCCATATAAGACCATGGGATCCTCGAAGAATTGTCTCCGATATGGGCCCGCGAACGATTTGAGGAAGGAACGGGCCAAGTCCATTCGACACTGTGGACCGCCGATATAAAAATTTCGAGAACGATGATGATTATTGAGAAAATCTTTGAACGAGGCATGCCATGTGGAAATGTACCACGTTTCGTCATCTGACGGCACCTTGAGGACGGAATGGAGGCCACGTAGGACTAATCGAGTGTCGCCGTCAGCGAAACCAAAAGCCCGATCGATTTTGCGAACGTCCAAGTCAAAGTTGGCAATGGCACACAGGATCGGAGTCAGCTCGGACTGCCTTGGAGCCAAACAAAGTATCGTCATGTAGAGCTGATCGAGCGAGTCGAATGCCGACCCGCATTCGGAACTGATCCCGTCCTGGATTATTGCCAGCCTCTTTGTAGGGCGATAATTTTCGTCGCCAATGAATTTCACGATGGTAGCGGCGTAGATGAAATAGCCAGAGGAGTTCCGAACCAGCTTCTCAAGCACTTCCGGTGACGGCCATGGTGACGGAACTTCTTTCATGGCCTCGTGCTGATTGTGGATTCGAGCAAATTCGTCAGAGAGATATTTCCGGACATCGTTGAATGACTTTTCCACATTCATCGATGTGTAGCCGCCGTCGTAGAGTTCTGACTGAAACATCATGTTGATATGGGGCTCAGGACGGCTCGCGACGATAAATCGTAGTGGGATCGTGGGTTCGGAGCAGGAGTTCCTGATCACGCGCAAGATCCCTCTTGTATGGCGGGCCCTTGGCACTCGTCGAGGCCGTCGATAATAACTGGAATAGGATCATGATTTCCCTTGGCGCAACTGGTCTCGAAAATCAGCTTCCGCATCTGTGTCTCGAGAGTTTGCCCAAGAATGGATGGATCGTTTCCCACGATTTGCGAAATTGGAGTCCGCAGCCACGAAATGTTGAGTGCGAGCTGATAAGCGATTGTCGTGAACAGAGCATTCGCATTGCCCCGCGTGGTGTGATCTCGTTTGAAAAAGAATGAGCCGCCCAGTTTCCCCGCATCTGCCAGCTCATCTGCAAGAGTTTGCATGATCGCAGATTTCCCTGCTCCGGCTGGACCATGAAGCCACAGAATGTTGGGACGCGCCGTATCCTGTGCCCAGTCGCGCAGGTCCTGTAGCATTTTCATGCGCGTCTCGGGGTGACATTTTGGTTGTGGGAAGCGCTCTCCCGAGTGGTGAATTGCCGCGGAGGCTACTGTGCGGTGCAGTATGTCAATCCCTGGGATTATTCAGTGTCGTGGTTCTGAGAAGAATGTGGGACGCACCTCTTTCCCCAGGATGGATGCTATGCGATATGACGAGCCCTGACTGACCGCCATGCAGTCCATCTTTCGAGGTAGGATTCCGCGCACTAGGGTCGTCTGCTAACGTCAGGAAAGTAGTGTTACCACTGACTGCCATCCCATACCGATTGGCGACATAAATCTCGAGCGATTGTCGACGTGAATCTCGAGGTTTCTGGTCCAGGTGTTCAAGCTCAGTGTGGGACCCATCCCCTGGCCTCCAGAACCGCCAGTACCATTTCCGTGGCCCTGCCCACCAGTGCCCCCGCTACCCCCTGAGGCAAATGAATACAGTAATTCAAGTTTTTCAGTTGGTCGCACCATGAACATTGAAATAGTTTTGCGTTATTCTAGAGGGGTCATTGCCTTCCATCGCTATTGATGTGAGTTGAGCGTGAGGGTCAATTCAAGTCGGGTGAAAGTGGGAGGGAAGGTGTAAGTGTGAGGTAGAAGCGCAGCAGCGCCGTGTGGTTGTCGCATGTTTGACTGACGGCAGGCACTTTCGCACGTCACACTACTGTTTCCTTTCGACCGTAGGTTCAGTCACAGGTCACAACGGGACCTATTCAATTTTGGTCACAGGTCACTGGCCCTCGGGAGGCCCATTTTACGAAAAATAGCCGAAAAGGGAAATAGAACCTATCACTTGGGCTACGACTCAGACTGTGCTACTAGTGCCATTTACCAAGCCGTCATTCCGTTTCACACCAAAGAAAACATATCTCGATATTAAGCAGATGCCTTGAATCAGAGTGTACATGTTTGTACCGCCGAAAATACCCCATTTGTTACCCCTCTATCACGAATTAGCTCAGACGCCAGAGCGCTTAGTGAGTTCAACCTCCCCGATCAGCAGCTCATGGTCCGCTCAATAGACAAGCTGTCCTGAACATCGCACCTCTTCCGTTCCACGCCACCATCTCCACCTTTCAAGTCTTACTGCTGGCCGTCAGTTGTTTTGTATTCTGGTGTTCTACTTATGAATAGATATTGCACTCTACCAAGCCTCTGTCAAGAAGCTCCAAACTCCGCAATACCTCAAAGCGTCGCGTTCAAGCGCAAGTAACGTCATTCGGTATCGACCTGCATTATTCTCATGGTTATTCTCAAACGATGTCTTCAATCACAATTTAGCTCCGGCAAGCTCCGCTTTATTACGCGCCGTTCCATTCTGAGCAGACATATGGCCCATTTTCACGCGTTCAAGGCCCGCTCAAATGGCAGGGCTGTGTATTTTGGCTTATGGTTTATGTCTGGGGTTACGGCAATGAATTCGAGTTTTTCAAGCTGAGAAAAGATTAAAAAAAAAGAGGGAAAAAGAGGGGAGATTCGTGTGACTTACCTGCGCCCGAATCCGAGGTCTTTTCGGCGGCCCAGCGGCTCCAGTGGGCAGAGAAAGAAAGGAACATCAGAAATCAAGTTGATTGATTGATTGATTGAAGCGCCGGCACGGCGATTCAAGTTTACTCCTCCCGGGAATAAAGCCGAATCGAGTTAAACGGCCAGCGAATCAAATTACTCCTATCTTAAGCAGATGCCCTGATTTCGTATGCACCTGTTTGCCTGCTTCCTAATTCGCATCTTTGTTCCCGACTACCCGGCACTTACAGCTTCGTTCCATTATCTCGGTCGCCTCAAGGCTGGTTTCGTCACATTTATTTCTGGACATCTCGGTTTAACGGCTTATTAATTAAGTCTGTGGAGATGGCATCGAAATCAAGTTTTCAAGATGAGAAAAAAGAGAGAAAAGAGAGAGATTTACATTGTATCTGTTGAGCCTGTTGCAAGAAATCAGTGCTCCAAGCCTGCCGCAGCGTGCACAATATCTTGAGACTTCTTGATTCCATTAACCTCAATTTGGAAGTGATAACGAAATCCAGTCACCTAGATAATTAAGTCTCGCCGGGGGAATCTCCCCCTAGGGACTTAATTCAGCCAATCAAAATCAAGATATTAATCACTGCGTTGAGGCCCCCCGTAGTCAGAGGGTGTGATCACTGGACATGCTCTTTAGCTTGAAAGTGAAAGTCATGATCACCTCTCAGTATTTGAATGAGACTGGTTCAGTGTACTTCATCAGTGCAAGGCAAAAAATTCAAAAATACTAACATCTTCAATCAAAAGATCAGAATATGGACCAGATCTGAACAGACCTGAGCATATGGGCCCAGAGGGGATTACCACTGAGAATGATCATTTTCCCTCAGCCTGGTTTGATTTTTTCCCCAGAGTTGATTTTCACTCTCCCCAGGTATGTACATACCCTGCCAACCAAATTCTTGACAGGGCTTTCACTCTCAAGAATGTTCAATCAGCTATCAAATTTGAGGAACAGTGTATTTTGACCTTCTCTAGACTGCTCTGGGAAAATACCTGAGTTTGAAAAAGAATGCACCCAGTTGGATTCGAACACAGGCAGATCAATTTTCATTACAAAGCAAAACACAATAAGCCGCACATAAGCCATAAGCCGCTCATAAGCGGTTGCCGCTTATGGATCCATAAGTGCTGGCGAATGCCTCCTGTGTGGGAATGGGTATGGACCGGCTGATGTGTCCGGGGTGTGTTCATTGGTTCTGTGCAGCTCGCACCCTCTCCCACCCGTTTTCATACAGCCAGAAAAAGGCAATGAATAAAATGCTGCGAACTGCACATTCATGAAGAGTTGGCAGCTCTTCGAGACCAGTAGGTAGTCATAAAGACCGGACAACTGGTTCGTCAATGGGACCGCCGAGGGAATGATATCCTCCTCCTCATCTTCGGGTTGATCGTGTTCTTCCGAGCCTCGATCATCGGGTTCCACTATTTATTATTATGAGGAACAACTGGCAGATGTAGACAAAGTTTGAATTTACCGTGGCCAACCAGAGGATTTGCTTGAGTGGACAGTTGGAAAAGTGGGTACCTAAGTGGTGTGCGACGTCCTGGCTATCTGGATCAAAACCTTTGGCTTGGTGAAATTGACGGAGACCGGCGTAGACACTCGCATTCCAAGACCATCCGCGGACTTCTGTAGTCAACTGTATAGTAGGATATCCGGCACGTGTGGCTTCATCCGTGCTGAGACATTGGACACCCCCTGGATCAAGGGACCAGTATGCTGGACAGTCAGGCCATCTGAAGGATGCGGGTCCATTTCGAAGATCATTTACTGGACAAATAAATAGATAACCAGAGGGGGGGTCTTGTGTATTTGCCAAAAGTCGAATTGCAAAATTGAGTGATTCCCCAACAACTATTTTAACTTGTTATTGCGAAGGTGGGACCAACAATGGGCGAAAACTTACAATAATTCCCGAAGTTGGCAGTGATCTGGTGGTGGCTGAAAATGTAATTCGCTTGAGAGAGCCAACTCCAGGCCCAAGTCCAGGGGCGGTGCCAGAAGCATACTGAAAGAGTGCTGTTCAATACATCACCAGAGTTGAAACTTGGAGAGTAATTTAATTGTGAAAAATCCCGTTCCAGATAAAAGATATACCGAGTCCAGCCGTTGTCCATGGCGTCTCCTTTTCCTCCGTCCCACGGATCGACGGTAAACCCTGCATTCGGGAAGGACACAATCTGCACCCATTCATGAGTTGATCGTCCGAGGAACAGACAAATAATGCGCCCGGATTCACGGTCGCATCGGTGGAAATGGCGACGGTTCGAATCTGGGATAGATTCCAAAAGCATATTTCGTGATATTGTTCTAGGGTCAGAGAATCGATCACCTTGGTATCGTCCTGTTCCGCGGCATTCAAATAACTGATTCCCTGTGGGAGAGATATCTGCCCCACGGGGCAAATCCAAGGGAAGAAGTGACTGGGTCGGAGCTCAATGCGGAGTCGGCCAGTTGAGCGAGACATCCAAAATGTGCACTGCATCCCGCACTGCCATTGGAGTTACTTTTTACGAAGTCAGGTACCAGGATGACTGGAATCACCAGGAATTTTTGGAAAGCGGAGTAGAAATATCGCCACACCGCCTGTGAAACTATCAGCGAGATAGCCAAGCCGGTCGTCTTGTCATACATCAAACTCCGTGTTCTGCCGTCGAAGCTTAAATGTCAGTAAGCCGGAAATAACCGATGTACATACACTGGACCCGTAGAAATACACTGTCAAAATCGATGAATATCGATAGAGGTCGAAGAAATGCCGGAGCGGTATCAAATCTAAATTGACGGTCATGGTCAGTGATCTCCTGAATGAAACAGCATACCATCATGGAAGATTGTAGCGTGCATCGCAGATGAGGTTGTTATACCACACAGCTGCACAAAAAATGGATGACGACAGGCAGATCCATGAATATTTAACACGAGTCTTGATGCTCGCTCACCGAAGCCACGAGTGTTGCAAAATATCCTCCCGCCATTTCTGCCAAACTTTGTTCAAATATAGGTCAGGGAAGCCGAGTGAGACGGACTTTCTCTGCACCATCACCTTGGTACATGGCCACCATCATATTACCCTCCAGGCCCGCGACTTTGGCGGAGTAGATGCGGCGAACAGATCCTCGATCGCGTAGGCGGTCGATAGTGCGCAATCCTCTGTTAAATCTATCTCATCTTGGAGATAGATGTCTCCCAGCAGGATCGTTCGGAAATCTGTTTCATATTTAGTGGATATCCATCGGACGGGTCGGGAAGCATACCAGGAGGCACAGTTGGAGCAGGCTGAGCAGCAAGTTGAATGTTTGTGACGCTTGTGAAGGTCCCGCCGGCCACAGTGAAATTGTGTGAGCCGGAAAAGATGGTGCCGCCGTATCTAGATGAGGTCTCGTAAGCCACGATCCACGTGGAAGAAAGTAAGAAAGAAGTGCTCACGAAACCAGTTCAGATTGCTCGGGGGTTGAATCGGAAGCAAATTCATCGTATGTGTGGGGTTCGTTCTCCATGCTGGGTCGTGGAGGCTAGTGGTGGAGGAAGAGAAGATAGGCGCCGTATTGACAGGTTTCACACCACTTCAAGACGGTCCTAAAATAGACACCGCAGCTGTCAAGCGGCTGCAATTTCCGGGGCACAGCTACTGTGAGATGCACCATTAACCGGCAAAAGAAATCATATTCTTGCTTGCGTGAAGTGTTTTCGCGCCACACAAGTTGTCACACAAGAAAAGCAAATATAGCTTTTGGGGCGACACAAATATGCTACAGGCAGGCCCCGACCGATGAGCAAGAGGGGACTGCCGAATCTATCCTATTAAGTTGCCACTAGTCTGTGGTACAAAACCTGTGGCCGTGTCTTGGGCATCGCCACCCATTTTGTAGTGGTTAACATTTGTACCACAGAATGGAGCGGCAACTCAATAGAAAAGAAAATGGAGCCTCTCCTTTGAGCTCATGGAAGCTGATCAAACCGCAGAAGCTGGCCACTGACTCGGTGGCGGATGGCCCGCATCCACTTTGAATGTGGCCTCGCCGGTGAAAATTCCTTGTTTGACTCCGGGCCGGGTCATCGAGCTTCGCGCGTCATCTACTTCTCCTTTTTGCTCTGGGCAGTATACTTTTGACGGGGGCTGTTTCGTCCGCCTCGCATTACTGATTTTGCTTTCGCTGTTCAGCCGCATCCACATCATTACAGCATCACATCGCATCCGCATCCAACTACTTGCACTTCAATCCGTTCTTATCACTTGAGGGTGATTTTCCGGCACCGACTTCGTAGTACAACACACGAGCAACGAGTGAAGGGTTAGTGTAGCATCTGTTTAGAACAGAGTAACTTCGTGGGGGGGCGGTCTGCATTCACACCAGATAACACATTGGGGATGCTGCTAGTTCGGCTTGTTCGAATCGGGGCGTGAGAGCGAGCACGGCCTTTTTTTTTTGCTCTTTGCGTTGGTGACGGTTACAACTGCGCGCTCCTCGAATTGCAAGTACCCTTCTCCGCTCGAGCACATTCAGCCGTCTCTGTTTTCTGTTTTCTTTTTGTTTCCATCTACTACCAAACCCAAGGCACCACATTTTATCTCGTCTTCACTTGTTTAACTCGGTACGGAGGAGTACACCACACGAAGTTTCTACAAAGTGCGGGATGATACAGGTCCATTTTTCCGAAAAGAGACGTGTGAATCGCACCATAGCTATGGAAGCTTCAAAGGCGAACGGCAGAGTGTGTCGTTCACGGCAAGCCCAACTGCGAAAGGGCGATGATGAATTCCTGTCTTCAGAGCACATCCGTACACAAAACAACCCAAAAAAAATAACGAAAGACACAACTCAACCCCATCCAACAAAACCTTTAATCCCATTCCAAACGAGTTGCCTCCTCCACCGCCTCGTCACCTCTCCCTCCACCCTCCTCCGAATACCCTCATCATCTCTATCCGAATACAGCGGGCATCTACGGCACCCTATCTGTGTACACCGTCCCTGTCCCCCCTCGATAAAGTGATCGCAAAAATGGGTCTTCCAGACCGAAGACTGATCGCGGCCGAGACTGACATGGCAGATGTGGCAGTATTCTGCGCGGCAGAGACAGGTGCAGTGGTTACATCCGCCGTCCTTGACGAGGGCGGCAGAGCAGGAGGGACAGGTGTATATGAGGGATTTGTCCTGAGGTTCAAAAGAAAATTAGTCCGCGAGCGAAGGGTACGGACGTGTAAGTGAGAAGTAGAGAGGGGGATATCAGACATACCACAGCACGTTCGATCTCTAGCCTCAGGTCGTCTGTTCTGCACTTGTGGTCATCTGCGAGCCCGGGTCGAAAATGGGCCCCACAGCCTTGTGGCGGCAGACATGTCAAGAAGTCGCATTCCGGGCAGTGGAAGCGCTCTGGCCTTTTCATCGGAGGAGAAGAACCGATGAATGAGCTGATAGTTTGTGCCAGCCTGCGCCTCAGGCTGCCAGTGTTGGGGATCGTCTGTGGCGCAGGTCGGTGCTCTGAGTCCTCACGCTCGTCCACAACGACATAGCTGCAATGTGCGCATGTGATGAGACGGAGGCCAAGCCCCTGAAGCTGTCTGGCTATGATTGCTTTATCCCAGGAACCCCGCATTCGCGGAGAGAGGGATTGGGTGTCGAGGATCGAGGAGAATGGGAGACAGTAGCAGCAAAGAGGAAACGTGGTTCGTGGATCGTAGGAGAATGCAATGTCTCCAGTGATCATGGCCGTTGTTGTGCTTTCGAAGCATTTCAGGCAGTACCAATGTCGATTTTCGTCTACTCAAATGCTTGATAGTCAGTATTTATAAATGATAATTGATATATATACGTGCCATTGGAACATGATACAAGATCGCCCAGCCAGAGTTCATCGTCACATATGGTGCATCCTTTGAATTCTGCAGACCAGAGGCGTAAACACGATTTCCAAGCCTCAACCGCGGCATTGTGGGCGGAGTAAGCCAAGTCAAAGATCCATTCGACGCCAAAGACTGCTGCGATGGAGATCCCATTGCCCGGCGAGCCTATCCGTGCAAGGCGTTGAGTGTTTTGAGCAGTCATGGTGTGACTCATGCACCAGACGTTAAGACGCAGAGGTCGTCAAGGGGCAGAAGATAGAGCCCCGGGATCGAATAGGGTGAGAAAAGGGTAAGCACTGCCCGAGGACTCGAACAACAACAACAACAACCACCCCTGGTGCGTTGTGCTCGTTCCGGCCGCCTCGAGCATCGGGCCCTCGATCGCTGCCGTCAGTTCACCAGCCCAGGACCGTCCATAGCTCTGGACGAGGTTTCAGCCTACCACCATGAAAATTGACTCCGTTCCACCATCACCGCGCATCTCGCCCTTTCGTCCTCGCCAACGACGAGCAGATGCACCCCCGATCCCGCGCTGGAATCCCCGCGCCGCTAAATTCCTTGCCATCCGCTCGCGGCAGCCCCCAGTCACCTCGCACGCCGCCTGCGCCCGTTACCGCCTTGGCAGGAAAGCAGCAGATCGGCACCGCACGCTCACGAGACGAATTGACCATGCGCAAAAGCATCTCATTGCGCTACACACACACATCCTCCACCTACTCCACCGCCGCACCCTCCTGCAGCCCGCCACCCTCGCGTCCGTCATCCACGACGTCGAGCGCGCATCCAGCCTGTGCCGTAGTCTCAGCGCTTCAGCTCCATCCCATAGCCTTCCCATCGATTTCCACTCCTCCTCGACCTCGCTTCACGGTTCATTGAGGCTCGCGACGCCTCCCTGCGTCCCCTCGTCGACACCGGTGGATTTTTTTGGTGGATGATTATGTCAGACGGTCACGTGGTGCTATGTATGCGGCCGCGCAGAGATGACGTATCGACGCTCGTTTCTTGGTTATTTATTCCCAAGATTCTCTACATATGGCCCGCCGTGGTCGGCTTTAGTCGTACCTCAGTGATGTATCTCACATAGGCGTGGTTCACAATCGTAACAATCGTAACAAAAGTCTCAATTCGCCAGGCACCCGAAGGTGAAGGAAGACGGAAGCCAGCTGGCAAATAGATAATGACAAGGCAATGGCAAACAAAGCACGCGATTCCTTGACCGACATGGAATTCTCCCAGTTCTGTAATCCATGGCTAGGCATAGCGTGGCGATATTCTAACCCACCTTCGGGACCACTCGATCTCTCTCGCCTGTTCATCGCCGGGCTGGCCGCAGATCAAATTGATTTGAATTCCGAATTGAGTGCGCGAGACTCCGAGTCTTCTCAGAGCAGAATCGATCGAGAATCGCAAGGGGTATCCGATCTGTGAAAAACGGAACCGGGGCCGGTTTTCGAAAATATGACCCGCTCGCGGGTATATACAATAGGCGGCACATACATACATTCGGAACCCCGGCACATTCAGCACACAGGCGGCACATTGAGTGAATGTGCCGCGCATGGACAAAACGGCGGCACATTCCGTTTCGGGAATGTGCCGGGCTTAGCACCTTGTTGGCACCAATCATTCGGGCGTCTCGTGTTTTGACAACACCCCGCCTCTTTTATTCTTTCCACCACCACCGCTCGCTCCAACACCCCTCCAACGCGTCAAACTAGAGGCATACCGCCACCGCCCACACTGCACAACGCCGACGAACTCTTCACGGATATTCTCGGCGCGCCAATCGACTTTCACTGGGTTTCGCGCATCGAGCAGCCACTCCATGGTCCTGTGATTTTCAGGTAAGTTTCCTTCAGTTTGTGGCCACTTATACCTTATCCAAGACTGGTACACCTCACGGCATGTCTGTGCAACCGAAAGTTGGAAGATTGGAGCGCAGTACGGGGCCAGCACTGCATTTTGACGGTTTCTGGAGCCATGTGGCGAGCCTTAGCCGAGATCGGTCGAGACGTCTCGGCAAGGTCTGCCTGGCCCTGCCGAGACGTCTCGACCGATCTCGGCTAAGGCTCGCCAAATCTGGACACACGTGTGGCTCCAGAAGCCGTCAAAATGCAGTGCAGGTGGGGTGTTTCGGTGCTATGCTATGTATCTCGCACCATGATCTGTCCTTTTTTCATGCATTTATTCCAGATGTATCCTCAGCATGCTGCATGCTTCGGTCTCCCGACTCGCTTGGTGCACCCTCCATCTTTGGTGTGTCCTAGTGATTCTCGTTGGTCCTGTTTGTGCTGATTCTCTCTCATCTTTCCGTGTTCAACTGTACCAATCTCCTTTTTTCAAAAGTCGCAGCTAGTGAGATATAATTTAAGATCGAAGGTTGGGCATTCCAATCCATGATGTCTGTTTTGCGATGCCCCTTGTGAGCCATTGTGAGTCACTTTTGTCGCTGACGAACCGGTATCCCCGCGTTGGAGGTATGCCTCCTGATGCTCTTCATAAAACATGAATTACCACTGATGTTTTTCCTTCACCCAAATCTTCTTGCGCAAGTCACTGATATCTTGCTGTGTCCCGTTTGAAGCACCAGTTTTCATCTCCGGCTCAATTATACAGCTAGGGCATAGCTAGTATAAGCACCGTAACCTAGGATTGTACTGTCGGCATATTCCTCTGATGTAATCTGTGATTATGCATCTGGTTTCTCTCAGTCCGACGAAGGCATTCAAAGCTGCGTGTAGTCCGCTTAGATTCTCCGAAATCCACCTATACAATCGCTGTTGTGAGCTTCTCGCCAAAAGTCGCAAAGCTAAACTTCGTTAAACTAGCGGAGTTGTCACCGAAAGAAAATTCTAGTGATGCAGCAAACCAAGTTATAGATTCCTGTTCTAATTACAGTTTATCTAGTATCGGGTGCCTGGCATTTCTTCCTGGAACCCCATTCAAGACTCATAACTTGATTTCAGAGGGGGGATTGATCAGACAAGTGTGCCGTGGTTCAAAAGCTAGAGCGGCCAACCGAATGTGCCGGCCACACGCTGAGGGGTGGCACATTCGGTGCGGCTGCGAGGCTGAATGTGCCGCCGGTAGGTTGAATGTGCCAGGTACTTGAATGTATGTAGGTGCCGGGTTTGGTCTATCCCGCCCGCTCGCCGGGCAACCCCGGAGACCGATTAAAACCGGTCATGCCGAGCAGCAAACCCTGACCAATCTGAGGTCATTTTCGGCAAATTCAAGCCCTTGAAATGACCGACTTTTCGAATAGGGCGCTATAAGACCCACTACCCAAAGTTAGTGGGCATATAATTCCCCTGACAGTTCCTTACCGCACTCTCTGGCCTATCGATGCGTCCTAACGCGCTCTGGGAGATTTTTCTTGTTTACTGCCGAAACATGTCTGGGCTCTTCTGTTCTGTACTGGAACGGTGGACCAGATTTCTTCCTGAATAAATTTGATGTTGTTGTTGCGCCGCCCTCTACAATTCCTGGATTTGCACTCCGTGAATGGTCTGCTCGCTGCAGGGCAATATGGCACCCATGTTCATAAGGTATCACTGCGGGCCCTTATTTCTCAGTATGTCGCCAATCCATGTCGTTATAATTATTAATTTTACGCCCTCACTTGATGGCCGAAAGCGAGCTCTCGTGCCGAGTCTGACTGCACATAATTGCCATAGACGTGATGCCGTCCTGGAGCACGAAGTAGTCTAGGGACAGCGATGACTCAAATATTGGGCTAGTTCCACCCCCCCGGATTCCTGGATTGCACTTCGAACAATACCATCCTGAGGATCGAGCGTTGCGTAAGTACATATGGTTACTCGCTCAAACTCCGAGGCCGAGGCAAGTTATGGGAAACACCAAGAATAAGTTACGCACAGAGGCGCAGCATTGGAGACATTAGGAAAGGAGGCGGGACAAATAAATGAAGACTATGACAGCAGTAGAAATGGAGGACACTCCATATTGACCGAAAACAGATCCTCTCGAATTGAAGTTGTACAAGTCAGCGACGGAATCTGGACTGAGCAGGTGTCCATTGCGCCGAAAGAAATCACGAACTTCACTGCCCAACTATTCTCTTCAGTCTTGTGAGCCAATCTGAGTATAAATTCCGAGGATTGGGAGCTCTGCTCATGTCTATTCCCAAACTTGAATGTTGCGCCCGAATGGAAGAGAGTCATCCACGATGACGGTTCGAAGGATATTAGCCTGAGGGAAGAGTTTAGCCTTCATGATATAGGCGTCGCCATGAAACAAGGGTCGAAGCTCCGCCAGCGATATCATCTTGGCACTGCGAACGGTGTGCTTTCCGAACACCCCCTGTCGTTCTTCTTCCACGTCTATGTAGAGGACAAGAGAATGAGTGGCGTGACATGATTTCCACCTATCCGTATGCCTATATCACAGTTCGTTCACGGCAGGGGTACTACCCGGGCGGTGGATATATACGAGTAGAGAAGCTATCACCTCTTGCTGCGCACTATGGACTTCAACACTTGGTCGGTACGTCGATAGAGAGACAACAGAATTCTGCAGCAGCGTGAGTGGGAGTCGGACCTGAGCAAGCATAAAGAATTTACAAAATTCTGAATGAAGTTGCGAGGATGGAGGTGACTCCTTGGGCGCCCGAGAGTTTGAGGTATAAAGGATCTATTTAGATGTCACCGGGGTGTAAAATATCCGTCATGGTCTACAGAGTCACGCAATTGACCTACCTGGGTGATTATTGAGATGGATACTGACGCATCGGATGGATGGAGGCATAAAAAAAGGAATAAGACACCGAAAACTCAAGGGATCACTCGTCGGACACGTCCTTATCACGCGATTTCGCGCGGGTGATTCAAGGCATCGAGGCTGGGTGACGCGTACAGAAATCTGTGTAGACGGAACTCGCGTTGGTGGAAATTTTTTGGTCAAAATGTATGCATCGACATCCAGGGATATGATTGGCGCACATAGTTTGCTCATTGAAACCCTCCAGGGAATTCCACCGTATGTGAATCGAGTCAGATTTCCCAAGGAATCCCCTGGCGAATGAAAGAGAAACGAGGGCCAGGAATTAACCGAGGTTCTCGGGGCCAAGTCGTCTCCGACGTCGTGTTGCTTGAAATGAGTCAGCGTACGAAATCCCCAGAAGAAAGGTGAGTTTGACCTTTCCTGTCCGGGTCAGCAGATGGAGGTCCTGAATTAACCCCGGACATTTTGACCTTCCTCGTGTCTTACGCTGCACACGGAGGACGATCAAACATCCGCAGATTGGAACAGGAACTGACACGGACGTGTTTGGATGCAAACTGGCCTCTATCGCTGTGCTTGCGAATAATTTGAAGGGCTCTGTTGTCTCTGAATTGAAGTAGACATCTGAAGTAACAATTTCATAAGTATATATATACACAGAGGAACGAAAGCTAAGGATGTATACGATACAAATGGTAGGATGTAGTAACAGGCATCGGATTTGGCGCCTATCCCGCAGTCTCGCAGAGGCCGTCGTCGAACTCCTGCGCATCGCCGCGGGGGATGTTGAGGAGCGACACATCAAGCTGAGGTCGGGTGCGGATTGGGGTGAGGGAAGCAGTGGGATGTAGACGGTGCGGAACGCTGGTGGGGGGAGATGTGGTGCAGGGGATGCGTCCGAGCGCACGCGTTGAGCACCGACGGCGAGACTGGAGCGATCATGCTCGCGGAACCGGGGGACCCGATGCAGGAGTCGGTGTCGGGCACCAGGGAGCGCCAACGCAGCTGCTGCACTGGGTGTTGCGGGTCGTCCGTTCGGGGTGCACGGCGGGCGTGAGCTTCGAGCAGTGGGATAGCATTGGGGAGCAGACAGTCGCGGTAGGTGGGAAGGGGAAAGAGGCGACGTGAACGGCGAGGACCCATGCTGCGAGTGCGGGCGGTGGAAGTGGTCCGGGTTTTAATGTGCGTTGCGCGGTGTGGAGCATGTGAGAGCGGGACGGCGTCAAGGATGCGACGTTGCAGTCGGACAACAGGGACGGTGCGGTGAGTATTCGTGCAAGTCTTGTGCGTGGTGTTGATGGTAGAGAACGACGTGTTTCTGCTATTTGAGGCGGGCCGGTGTGCGCACGGCCGGGAAGATTAATGAGGACATGCATATATTGGGGGCTCAAATTTAGAGGAGGGAGGTAAGAGGGTTATGGATAATGAAGGGAGGAGTGAACGTGGACGTGGAAGAAGCAGAGAGAAAAAAAGGGAGCGGGAGAGAAACTCACCAAAATCGCGCGATTCCCATTAACCCAGATCCATCGCAGAAGGGGGGAGCTCGGGACGAGTCATAGATGCCAGTATGTTGTGGCCAGGACATTTGGATTCCAGCGGCATGTCCGCAGTAGGTAATGGTACAGATAACAGTCGGAGTAGACAGCGAACCGGCCGCACCTGAAGAATCTCAATGTGGAGGATCAATGGGAGCTGGGTAGAGGGAAAGGCCAGGCTGGTGCTCGGCGCTCAGTGTCGACGGGGAGTAGTAAAGATGTACAGCGCGTGAGGTGTAAGAGGCGCGAATACGTCGGGGTGAGTAGGGGGGTCCCACCAAGCTTGAGGGAGAAGATCCTCAGTCAAGGCTTAGCACTTAGTAGTGGAGGATAGGGGGTAGTAGAGGCGTAGTCCGGCGGGCAGTGAAGTAAAGTGGCGACGTGGTGGTGCGAGTCAAAGAACGACGTGGCGGCGTTGATCGCCGCGGCAGTCGGGTAAGCACGGCGCGGCCGGAGCGGACGGGGAAAGGCGGTCTCGGGCGCATGCGGGCGGGAGGCGGGGTGCAGCCGGATTCGATGGAAGGGTGCAGAGCATTTGAACAGAGGAGGCGGGGCTTTTGTGAGGGCTGCCGGGCGGAAATTTCGATTGAGGGTGTGGTACGCGCCTTTCGTAGGAAAAGGTGGCGGCGGCGGTGGGCGCCTTTTGGCATGGTGGCCGAGAGGCCCGAGAACGTTGGGGATCTCGGAGGCGGGTTGACTTTATTTGAGCACCCGAGCGTGCCTTTTGATGGGAGGGCGAAGCGCGAGAAAACACAGTCGGCGCGCAGCTTTCTGGGCTCGATCTCGCGCGTTTCTGCCCGGAAAAATCCCCCCAAAAAATATGAAAGTGGTGGCGGGATGTGGGAGACGTTCCCTATGTATCTGGTATATATCTTTATTTCAACAGAACGTTACGGCGGGGTGAAAGGCGCCGCAAAACCATATTTTCGCCCCCCAAGTGAATCTCACCCTGTATCTCGGTCAATAATGTGGTGCTTGACCTAGAAACTCGGGAAGAGATTGTTCTGAATCATATCTATCATATGAGTCTATGTGCACCAGGTAGGACCGACGGGCAGACAGTGTAATTTCAAAATCGTTCAGAAATCCCGGCGTCGTGACCCCGCCTTGAAGAAATGGACCCCCCAAGGCGGCTCTTTGTGTGATGATATCCAAAATAATTTTTATGCCAAGTATTGATCGAGAAACAGGGTTGTGCAACGGGTTCTCAAAAAGGGCGGGACAACAGGCTGGATCAGGATTAGGAAAGATATCATCCAAAAAGATACCAACACAATTTTTCCTCCGTTGACGGGAACGAACTTTAAGCGTGCGATTCTGTTCCGAGTGTTGTATTGGCGGAGGGCTGAGTGGGCGGACGCGTCGCGAGTTGGAGCACGACAAGCTCAAGGAGCTTCGCAGGGAGCGAGAGGAGGAGCAGCTGGGACTGCGATGTGGAAGTGTGGTCTGTCCAGCTCGTGGATATCCCTCTTCACACAGCCTACGAACACAACCGCATTCGACCCGGTGATCACTGAACTTTTTTTTATTCATCTTGATTGAGCATTCCGCTCCTACTCATTCTTTTATCTCCCTTATTCTCACAGATTTCTTCTGCATCTGTGCGAGCGTGTTCATACACATTCCGCTGCTAAGTCGATTCAGCCAAGATGACAAACTGAATTCCTCGATCACGCGGGAATTATTCGTTTATGAGCCATTGGACTTCTCTACCTATTCTTGCACTCATCTATCTCCTACACGACAGACATTTTATTTTTGTTCCTATGTACCGTGCCAGACCCGATTCGTCGGCTTTCTCGACTATGCCGGGGATCGAGCTGACAGTGGCTTGGGACCCCACTTGTCAACGCCGTGGAGGCAATGTGCTCTCCCCATTCCGTCTTTGCGTAGCTCCCGGAAGGTTGGTCTGACAGGTTTCGCACTAGCTGAGGTTTTCACTACGGACTCTTATTTAGTCATCCCAATCGACACATTATTTTTACCCATTTTTTTACATGTTTGTTTGTAAAAGGGATCTCTCCTTACGCTTGACCACCACAATATATAGCTATCACGCGCGATTCTACGATCCTCTGAGCACTCCCGAGCTGAGTTTACTACATTTATTCATTGTACAGATTGATCTACGCTTATTTGCATTGTATCCCCCTCCCACCTGTCATTTCACTGCAAGCCTCGACACAGCAGCCGCAGCTTGGTGTCGCCAAAAATCTAGGGGAGTTTAGGGGGGAGAGCATCTATGATCGCTGTGGGCATCGGCATTGCCATATCATGCATACTGCCGCATAGCGTCGTTGTTGCGGTGGCGCAGCATTAACCGCATTGGCTCTGTGTGCCTGTGGTGTTGCATCGCCGGAGGGAGTGGTGCGGGTTGCGGAAGACTAAGATAACGGGTTGTTCTTGTCGGCACCATATCTCGGTCCACGTCTCCACGGCCTGGTCCACCAGGATGGTGCAACACACTCAGATCACGCAGGAGGTGAGACTATCGCAGAGCTGGGTCTGACATGGGCAATTGATCGGAGTTAGGGCTGTATGACAGATCAATCACACTCTTCTCAAGGCACATGAACTCGTGGTTTCTGCGAGTACACCGGTTGCGACTTTACACAATTGCAAAAAAGGGCCACGCAGGGCACGTGAATATGAGATGCCCCTGCGAGTTCGAGAATTCGTCTAGACTCCACGAAATGCGATCAAAGTATTAAAGGTGTACCTATAATAATTGATAACAAGACATGCCTTCGCTTCGCTCCGGCATAAATGGGGGCTTGAAAGGCAGCCACCTATGATTTAGAAACACTCCTGAAGGACAACTGGGTTTCGTCAATTTTTGTACAGTGAAAGTGCATTTGGAATTTTAATTTACACAAAGATATTTACATACAAACGCCTGCACAGTAAATAAAGTTATTCGGCTTTTTCGGAGCGGCGTTGATACTAATATCAACATTGATGGGTGTCGTGCAGCTAAAAGATCGAGAATTAAAGGGAAATGTGTCATAGCGAATACACTTGCGCACCACAATGGAGGGACACTACAACTGAAAGAAATAACTCAGGCCCCGGCACGCAGGACACACAAATCACACTCACTGGGCTGTCCGGACGCAAACCTTAGACGATGTTCTGACCGATTGTTTGGCGCCATGGTTTAACGCCTGCAAACCCAAGAGAACGTGAGCAAAATAAAGTCAGGGCGGGCGGCCTACCAAGTGCGGGGAGGTGGGTCAAACCCGGCCACCACGAACGTACACATTTAATTGCAAAGAGGGGTAGTACTTGACTCTGCCCCTCTGACCCACCCACACTGGCACTCTACCCGTCGCCACATGATCACGGGCTCTGCTCTCCAGTATTAATGCCGCTTGGTCTTTGCCCCGATCTTGCTTGGATGCATCTCATTGTCACATGCATGTGCTGTGTGCGACGCCGTGAGGCGGCAACCCCGTGCTCAATGGAAGGGTTGCAGTTCGTCAAGATTCACGCGCTGTACCCGCTGTTTCCCTAGCGTCCAACAAAATCTGTTCACAGGGATTGTGCTGATTTCCATTGGCCGGTCTCACCGTATCTGGCGATCTTGTTCACTCCCCGAATTGCCTCGTTGGAACGTCTGGGGATGTCCCAACTGATGTGGGGTGTTCCGGTGGTATGCCTTCTCGCGGTCTCTGCTCCCCCAGACATCGGCAGTGCGCAAGTGCGCAGAGACCATTGTCCATTGAAGGTTTCCCGGCCAATATATCTCGCGGCTCCTTTACGCCTCATAGATTCAATAATAGCAAGAACCAACTTCGATCTTTGATCAATACACGCCCAGCTTCCTGTGAGACCTTTGGCCTTGTATGTATAAATGGCCACGCCACCTCAATGTGGTTGACAATACAATGCAGTGCACTACCCTCTTCAGCCCTACAGCAAGAGTCTACAACCTGCGATTCCTATTGGTCATAAATGTCGCCACCCTCGTGTGCTTTGTTATACTAGCCTCCGCCTTCAAGTCCGACCTCCAGCTTGACCTTCGGTTTGACCCAGGTGTCATCATCCCATTTGCACGTGGAATCTCATTTGGCCTCACATCGTGCGCTGTGATCCCTGTACATCAAGTGATTGTGTACGTGCAACCCATTTTTACGTAACACGGTTTCAACAATTTGTAGTTTGTTCGCGTGGCGCATACGTGGTTTAGCCGCAATTGATTTGGCCATACTCACAATGGAAACTGGAGGTGAGGACAGATACGACGAATATATACCGATCGGATTACTGCATTTTAGTCATTGGTTACCTTGTCCGCTGGTACTGGATCGAAACGCCATTGTTCGAGTTTTTGATAATGCAATTGGTGGCGTTGGCGCTCTCGGCACTGTTTCGCTTGGCCACAATCCTCAAGTCCAAGGATAAATTCTTTCGCCAAAGATTTTATTTCTTGGGGGGATGCACACCGGTCGATCCACCTTATAGGGCATTGTCGATCCTGCTCAACCGATCCCTATCACGGCCGCTCGTACGGTATGCATTAACCAGCACATATAACGATTCTGATAGATATTGGTTGACAGGGGAGAGTCCACTGTAATCATTTTTGCAAGAAGTGTGATTCTGAATTGCGTTGTCGTCGGCACTGCTGCATTCGCATTATATTCCATCCTTGTCATACCTGTTTTTATGTCCCAGCCCTACGTCAAGACTATATTCCACCACCGGACAGTGTCAATAGCGTTATTTATCCCTTTGAAAATGCCACCGTCTCTCTGGTACGTAAAATTCTGTTATCATTGAACATGATCCTCACCATTAGACACCGCTAGGCAGAGCTCTATGGTGCCACACTCGGCGACGTCTACATCGGGAACGGTGAAATCCAGGTGTATAGTAATGGAAACACGATTTGCCCTGCGGCTGATCTATATGCCGGGGAATTTCAATGTCTGTCAATGTTCCCGTCTCTCCTCATTCATTGAAGACGTGTATTCTCATCATGGGAATTCTCGATAGGCCCGTATGGGTGGGCAAATGTCCGCACCCTCACAATATCGATAACACTCCCTTCGGACATGAGTGGGGTGGACGTCACTATTCATGGATACGAGTATCCTAGTACACCCGTCCTACGCGGTTCAAACCTGTTTGGAGTTTTGACTTGGACAGAACGACGGGAAATTCAGCATAATTCACGGTGGTCAATATCACCTGTATGCTGGATCTGCATTGAGACGCGCTACTTACTAATTCTGAACCAGTCATATAAAACGTCATGGATCCCGGAAATCACGGCATTGCAACCGTATCCCTCATATACGACACCTTCCGATATCACCACGTTGACTTTGAGCAATCGCCCCTTGTACCCAACTAGGCTCCTCCAGGAAACCGTGGATACCACAGTCCTCTCAGGGATCGCGAACTTTGGAGGTTTTTGGTCCTTCGTCAACGGCGCCTTCACGCTGATTTTTGGCGCAAATGTGCTGTATTTTGCTATTGGCGAGTTCTGACTGGAGCCCTTCGATAGTCCACTGACTCCAAGACTAGCACGGAGGCCGTTGTCCGCGCTCGGGTTTGTGCATATATTTCAGCGCCGGTCGTTGGTTCGCCAATGGCACGAGGACTTTCCTGCCCTTCATTCTGAGGGCGGTCTCCCCGGTTCTGAAGAAGCTGGTATCGTCGCCTTCATCCGAGAACGTCTTGTAGATGTTGGAGATGACCCGAGGTTGAATCACGAGAGTCCCAATGACCTGGAAGCTCAGACTGGGTCGGAAACCCTGGGGTCCACTGGGGCCACGGACGTGGATGGAGAAATGCGGGAGGAAAACCAGCGAACACTTCACCACGCCCCCGATTCTTCGCTTACATCCCGGGGGTCAGAATACCTGGTGGGAGCCGGATACCGCTTGGACGATGTTCCATTTCCGTCGATGGACACGGACGTCGCCCTAACTGGGGTGACAAACAACCAGCAGACTGAGTAGAGAGCGAAATCACAGGAATATAAAATTGTGAAACAGCCATGGACGAACATGACTATGAAATGAATTCGGCCTCCCGAATTTGAAGAGAGGACGATGCTGAGGCGGTACCGGACTTCCCCATCACAGTGGACGAAGCAAGAGTCTGTTATGTGCTGAATACTCTGCGTTTACCATCATAGCATTGCTAAGTGGTAGAAATATTATTCAAAGCAAACAGAGCTTCAAGGACGGTGTGGGCCATAGCACAGCTAACTGGTGCACACGGTGTGCAACCCCGCCTATTTAAGCCTTGATTTCACCCTGGGTATGCTTCGCACTCATTTTCCTTTCGATAGATCGACCCAATGTGGTAGGGTCGGATGGCCCGCATACGGAAATAGGTACTTACTTACATTTTATTTTCATTTCATAATTACCCCTATTATATGTTACATCATTTGTTTGTATCATAAACAGTGCCACATCATCACCTTTTACCTTCGTACCACCATCCAGTGTTCAGTGCAAGGCTACGTGCCCAGAGGCTGCAGCAGAGCACCTCATCCCTCAAGTGAAAACTTACCAGTGGGCTAGTTTAGCCACCAATCCCGCCGTATCACGCAGTCTTTTCGTCCTTTCATTTCACGCCACTTTTGCACGCCATCGACACGGTCTCTTTCTCCCACTTTCGTACTCTACCCCTTGGGCCATCGTTCCACATTCTATTTCCAAAATCTACTCTACCCTTACCGGATCACCAACCCTATCAAAGAACCTACGTCTCGGGAATTCCCCTCTTCCACACCAATTACAGTCCGTCCTACAAAGTAGGCTTGGGGAGGATGGTCCGCACCTGCATCAGTTCCTGTGCCCCAGTGCTGCTAATGCTAAGGAGTCGAATGAGCGGCTCCCGCACGTGTATGGTTCCGTGTCGCCAGGAATTGCAGGGGCGGACCATCCGCTACCAGGCCTTGTTCTTTGCAGCTCCGACAGATTGATATTTTTGAGAGCGGCAAAGCAAAACACACCGGGTCCAATCCAACGTTTTGACGCGACAATATTCGGGCGCGCGGGAACCCTGAAATAATCGCCTGTCAGCTCCCGCAACATGTCTGCAAAATACTAGTCTTGTGGTTACCACCATCACAATAGGCGTCCAGGGTTATTATATAAGCACCGTTTTAGGAATGTCACGTGTATCCTCCTTGGACGCGACTTGACGCGCTGTCGGCAGCAGAGGACAAAATTGAGCAGGTAAATACACTAGTATCTCTTTAGGATCTTTTCCTAGCCAATTCTGGACTGGAACTAGTTGAACGGAGCAAATCCCCGGCTTTATGTCCCAATTCGGATACAACAGCCTGTGGTAACGAAGTCACTTGGAAAAAGTACCCGCTGGCATTTTAGTGCTTGTTGAGGACTTCAAACGTCATTTACTGAACCGCCAACCATAAAAGTCACGTCGAATAGGACACAGACGCGTGAAATAAATGAGTTGTTTGGTCGTGCATCGGCCATCAATTCTTGATAAGGCTGGACGCCGCTTATCAGCACGGTAACTAACAGACTAGTATACGAGGTTACGAGTGTCAGTCTGTCTAGAGAGACTAGCAAAATACCGCGAAAGTCAATACCCGACTTGGTCAAAACCTGGCTCACGCAGGGATAGATCCCCATCAATCAACTGGAGAACAAATCTCGAGCCACGAGCAACGCCCTCCGTGTGCATATGAAGGAGAGGCAAGATCTATCTCAGAAGAGCAAAACACCGAATACTGACGTATTTACACTCCAAATGTTACATACCAACGCCAACGGCCTCGCACGACGCAGGACGCAGATAACCATCCTGGACAGTCCGTGAGTAGAATATACTCATCGCCTCCATTTTGTGTTCGCGCGAAATCTGCCTTGAGTATTGGCCTCCTCGTTATTGGGTCTCCACCGAGGTCTGGCATCTCACCTGTAAATTTCGCTTTCATTCCAAACTTTGCATTCCCCAAATACTCAACTCGAATCTCCCTAAGCCCAGTTCAATTGATCCGCCAAAAATTATAACCATGGCGAAAGTTTAAAAGGATTCGATGCGATATTATGTTCACTCGCCGATCAGATCATTAAACCTCTCACACTGGTTCCCAATACAGCCCGCAACGAATGTTTCACCCGTGCCTTCGTCTGATCTCCCTGATCCTGCTTTGGCCCTTGGACTCATTTGGTCACTGGATGAACTTCAATGAAGCATCCATGGCCAGAGGCAAGAAACATACATCTTGATATTTCGGTGGAGCCGACATTCAACAACGGTCACAGCTTTTCTTAATTGAGCCAACCTGTGGAGCGGATGACTGGGCGCTCCACCTTGTTCCACTTTGACGTTTATATAGATTTCAAGGCTATTACTTTGTGCCAAAGGAAATGGGAAGGGATTAAGAATATCGAGTTCAATGTTCACGCGTCGTGGGTAGGTAGCCGGGTATCACAAGGAGAACTGAGAAGATCATACCGCCTCTCCCCTTCCATGGTTATCATCACCCGCTGCTGGAGAGCTAACCTTTGGCAGACCAGTCGAATCTCGTGAAGTGGCGGCCATCCGATACCGCAGCGGCGATTGGTCAGAGCGCATTTGCGCCGCCACAAAACTCTCGACATTCTCAACACTCTGTCCCAGTCCAACGCGGACGGCAATGAGAGTTGATGCGATTCCGTACATAAAAATCATCAGAGAATCACTACAGAGACGGTGGAACGGATCATGCAACGACGCACCACTAATTGGCCAAGGATTGCGGCGGCTGTGGTCTGGATATCGACAATGAGGATGCGGTCGCGGCTGAAACAATGGCCTCATAAAATGTGTATCTACAAATCGAGAGTCAACAAAGCAAGCACTCCCCCCAGCGCCTCCGGACTCCAGACTGATTGATGTCAGTCCCAGATCCAGAACGGAGGATGTGACACGCACATAAGCCTGAGTACAGTGCAGTATTTATCCGTTACCTGCTTTCCAACTACCGGTCCTGCGCGGCTCAGCCACCGGATGCGACCGCCTGTGGATACAATAGAGGCTTTGCGGCAGCCACCGGAAGCCACCCGGTGGCTGATCAGGCATGCGGTAACCGGTGGCTGTGGCTGTTGTGGTGGCCGAATGTATGATGTTGCACAACTCCAACTTTGTTTCTTTACCAGATTAACTGACATCCCTCTGCACTATGCCCATTCAACATGCGCAAGAATGGTGAAACAAGGCGGTGCTGTTTGAAACTAGAACATCCTCCTCCCATTCCTTCCACGATGAGTTAAGGAGTGCTATAAAGCGCAACATGGACTCCAGAATGGCTCTCTCCATGGTGTACGGGTGCAAGAAGTAGTAGCATGACAGCCACCGGATCAGCCACAGCCACTGGTTACCGCATGCCCGATCAGCCACCGGGTGGCTTCCGGTGGCTGCCGCAAAGCCTCTATTGACGTATAAACAGAACAGATCGGATTGAACGAGACCTACGCCAAGAGTCAAGTTACGGGTCAGGGAGCCCCCCCAAAAAAATCTGCATTGAATGCTTGCTCACCCAGCGAAGGATTGGGTAGCCTAGATATGTACTCCTGATGTTGTGGAGCGGCGCGGTGGACAGAGGATATGGGCCTAACCCTGCCTGGCGGTTTCGATTGAGGGTGTGGTACGAAAGGGGCGTAGAAGATGGCGCCTTTCGTGGGAAAAGGCGGAGTCTTGAATTGGGAGCCGGTGGTTTGGATTTAGGATACGAACCGAAAAACGCCCGGCATGTGATGAAAGGCCACTTTCGCGGGAAAGGCGGTGGCGGCGGCGGGCGCCGTTTAGACGGGATGGCTGAGAGCTAGACAAGATAACGGAAGCGGGTTGACCTTAATTGAGCAGTCTGCCGAGCGTGCCGCGCCTTTTGATCGGCGGGCGGAGCGAGACAAAAGACGGTCGGCGCGCAATCAGCTTTCAACGCTGCCAGCTTTCTGGGATTGATCTCGCGCGTTTCTGCTCGGAAAAATTCCCCAAAAAATATGGACACGGCGGTAAGATGCGGGAAACGTCCCCCATGTATCTGGTATATAGATTTATGTCCACAGAGGAACACTGAGGTGACAGGCGCTGGGAAACCGTGTTTTTAACCCCCAAGTGAATTTCACCCTGTATCTGGGTCAATAATGTGGTGCTTGACCTAGAAACTTGGGAGGAAGTAGTTTTGGATCATATTTATCATATGAGTTCATATGCGCCGGGTAGGACCGACGGGCAGACACTTTTTTTTCACCAGATGATCCAGAAATCCCTGGTTGATTTCAGCCCGCCATGAAGAAAGCCACCCTCCAGGTCGCCTTTTTTTACGGTAAGATCCCGAAGAGAAACCTGGTCGGGGCGTCCAAGACAGATTGGAATGGGGTCTTTTTTATCTACAGTTTGACGTCAAAACCGGATTTTTCCGCCAAGTATTGGTGGAGGAAACCAATATTCCAGACTTTCTTGAGAAACTGCCAATAGTGCCTAGATTCGGCTGTTGATGTGGATGTCATCACTATTTACTTATTGATTACTGCATGTTGAAACAAAAGGTAGTTTCTCTCATAATTGACTTCGGAGTGGGCGTATGACCGTCACTGTGCCATCTGGGTGACTCACTGTTGACTACGTTAATCATGAGTCTAGAACTTATCAACCTGAGTGTTCGCCGGCGGCTTTCTTCATTTCCATTAGATACTTCTGTGACACAATTTACCTGGGCCTCCGTTTTCAGTTGAGATGTTTTGAATTTGTACATGACCGAGGAGTATACTCAAGACGCCGGGCGGGAGCGCCACATTCAACATTATGCCAGTACTGTTGGAGATTGGCAATCCAGCACAAGCCTGCTGACTAAATGCTGACTAATATGAAATCGGAGGGAACATGCCGGAACATACAGGAAAAATAGGATTTTAGTATAAATACAGTACCTACAGTAGAGCTCCTCATGAGCTTGTAACCAAATGGCCGGACAGCTAGAGAGTGATATCTCATTTGGTTCACGAGAGATAAAATCAACAGGTACGTAGGAGCGTTCACGGCAGAGGCAGTATAATTTTGGAAGCTCGACATTTTATAATCGGTAGCTGTGGTATGGAGGTTGGCCGTTGATACACATGCCTTACGTTGTCCACACGCTCCGTTACCTTCGGCCCCCAAAGAATAACGCCGATAGCTGATTAGGAGTCCCAAGAATTTATTTTAGACTTGTTATTTTAAATTCGCTATTTTCATCATCTTGGGCGGGGGAAGAGGGGTTCAGTTGGCCTTGAACGCTCACAGAGGACGTGCGATTTATTAAGGCCCTGTAACAAACGAACCCTCCGAGTAGATATAATCATCACTGTTGCGGGTGCTTTTTACGATCTCCTCACGAACAGGTCGGAGTCCTCTATATTCCCCGAAACAACGCGGTGGCGTCGCAGGAAGCAACAATCCACCATGCGGGACATATCCCTTGCGCAGCAGAAAGAGAACTTCTGTCGAATGGGCGAGAATACAGGATTAGAACAGTCCTATAACCACGGAAGGACAGTGAAAATTGCTCCAGCCATTCAAATGGTTCCAAAAACCTTTGCAAAAATTGGCCGAATCCCCGAAGCTCGCGAGATATTTCCAACCTCTCTTTAAAAGGCCGCCATTTCTTTACTCTATCCTACAGATTCTACTTCAAAATGCCAGAGAGGACCAAGGTTAACCGGATCCAGACAGCTGAACTGCAAGACGATAATCTACGCATCGCCTTCAAGGAAGCATTGGCTATAAGCAACCGACACAAAGGCGTGAGTGAACTTCGTCAGCCATCAGCTTTCATGCTCACCCCGATTTCGAATCCTAGAGAAGCAACCTGTGAGGATCTCTGACTATTCTGTCAAATTACGTTGTTATTGCAGGATGCATTGCTGTCTCGGAATACTCTGCGATGTGCTTCAACAGAAGAGCTGGATGGGGGATATATTCCCTCGTGGCCCTCGTCATTTCCTCGAGGCTCCGCGCCTTCGAGCACATGGTGCACGAGGCATCCCACAACAACCTTTCTACGCTAGCCCGCGCGCACGAGTGGTTTGAATTCACCTACGCATTTCCAGTCTTTCGCCTCCTCAAGGCAGGTCTCCAATATATGCTGAATCAATTTTCCACTCAGTTTTCCAGGTATTCCGCACCTTGCATGTCGACCACCACAAGTATCTCGGCGATCCCGTCCGCGACTCTGACGTGATCCGGCTCATTGACTACGGGTTTATTTCTGATACCCCCATGTCTGCATCGCGCAAGACTTGGCTCATTTTGGGGCTCCCGTGGACAGGATGGTTCCAATACGAATATATCAATACGCTCTTCACCGGATTCTGGATGGACAGCAGCTCCTATCCTTCGAAGCTCATTTACTGGATCGCCGTGCTTTCTGCTGTTCATTTCTCCGACAGATGGACCGAGTTCGGATGGTACTACGTCATTCCGTGGCTTGGGATCTTCCCCATCATACGCTGGTGAGCAGAACTGGGCAAACATATCGGGATGGACATGACGAAAGACTTTGGGAACTCCAGGACCAATGATGGGTTTTGGCAGAGGTGGTTCTTATATCCCCTTAATGATGGACTCCACGCAGCGCATCATCTCAACAGCCAAGTCCCGTGCTACAGGTTGCGGATGGCGCAGGCGGAGCTCATGGCAGAGTACGGCTTTCCGGGAGAAGAATGTGCTTGCGAATAGTATGTGGGAGGCGTACAGCCAGATTTACACGCGCCCTACTATCATCAAGGAGCGACTTGAGGGGGTGCGTGCCGAGAGGAACAATGAGCATCAAATGTGAGCAGCTGTGGGCAATCAGGCAAAAAAAATCGGAGGAATAGGATGGGAGTGCGTAGTTCGTACTGTACGTAGTGGAGAAAAGAGTATTCATTTGTACATGTTTTCTTTCACGCCGTCCGCGGCACCGTCTCTGTGATATTTCCTCCGTCTGCTTGGAATCCCATCGCGTCGTCTCTATGTGGAGTGTAGTGACTAGCACCTGTTGGCGGTGTCGTGCAAACTGAGCATTAGGCGGGAGATCATGAAATGAGCTTAAACCACACCAGTAAAATTGCGTGTTCGCATTTGACGTCTTTGGCGTCTTGGGTAAGACGCGAAAGATCTCAAAGACGAAAATTTCCCAAGACCTAGGCAGGTTCATTTTCTTGGCAAAGATGTCAGACGATATCATGTGTAGCAAAGACATATATTTTGGCGGAGAAATACGACAAATACAATAGAATTAAAATGACGCAAACAAACGATGTAGCTACTTAGTAAAGTACAAGACATGCCGGAGCTTCGCTCCGGCTCTTGTCCGCTCATGCCATTTCACAAATGAAGATATCGTAATTTATTTAAGTTTGACAAAAACCAGGTGACGAAAATTTACCATTCAGTCAAGTCGAATTTTAACTACAATACGACCTGTCCATTGAACCTGAAGACACATCTTTAAGTTTCACCAACATCAGCATCAGCACGATCTCAATGCATCGAGATTGAACATGCGTACCTGAGGCAGTGGATGTTGAAATAGTTACGATAATGACCGTGAGTTCTGGTTAGAAACCTTCAAAAAGTATTTCAACAGAGAGGTATTCTGCCTGCGCATATCGTCAGCTATTTTCGACTGGCATTTATCAGATACTCACAGCGGAAGGGCAACCGTAAACAGTGAACTGAACTTACAAACTCCATTCGATGCGTGTGAGCAGAGATTGCGACCCGGACTTGGGCCCGGAGGCAGGGAGCATGGTCGAAATCTTGTAGTACGACTTCAAGAAGATCTTGGTGGATCCGCGGACCTGCACTCTTGTGTTCGAGTCCCCGGGTGTCTTGAGGACCGAGTCTTTGAATGACTTGAGAATCTAGATACAATGGAGAACAATCTTGCATTAACCGAGCAGGGTTTGCTGAAATTCATTGAAAGTAACGATCACCGGGCTTGAGACGACTTGCAAGAGAATGTTGGTTTCCCAGTTGAAGCGGAGTGGTTTGTATCTTCATGACATTATTCAGGCATGCGACATTGAGGACTTGGTGAATTAGGCTTGGAATAAGGACCAGCATATTGAGAGCAGGGGCGGAACGTTATGCGGGGTAGATGATTGGGGAAAGAAAGGAGCGATTGATGGAACAAATGACTGGACTTCCGGAACCTTTTGAACGGGGCTTGAGCGGTTCATCTCCGCGTGAAGGGTAGATGCCGCCGGCCGCGCAATGATCGGCGAGGTTCAAAATAGCATCCAGTGTCTTGAAAGAACTCGATCTTTTAATACACAGGTTAGATGGCTGGCCTAGAACACTGCGAAGGCTGCCAAAAAAAGGGTAAATTACTTCGGGAACTCGCGAGCGCTCGTGGCGTGCGAAAACAAACAGGTGCATATTGATACGAGGGATCTCTTTAATACATGAGGTATCCATCCCAATCTGATGCGAAATGAGCCCCCGAATCCTTATATAATAGAAACTAAGAAGACGTACCAGAGACATCGGTGTTGAGGACAAAGGCACGTCCGCCGTGAGCATGCTCGCGTCGCCAACGGCGCCGGCGACCCCACCAGGCAATCGTCTTCGTCGAACCAGACTGGAAAGTTAGAATGAATTCAATGCAGAAGCGATAAGGACCGTACCGTCCAAAACCAAACAGCATGGCCTTTGCAAGATGACGAAGGGATGGGACCGCAATCTAAATGGTAGTTACCGAGCTCTTTACCTAGGAATTTTTCAAGTGGTAGCGCACCGAAAGGGCTGCTGAAGCTTGCGGAAGAAATGCGAGTGAGTGAGGTGATGACGGCGACGGGATCGCGCACCTCGATAAATTCCGCGACAATAATTAGGTCAGAATTTGAGGACAAAGTCATTCTGTATCAATAGAGGCCAAAACGTGAGCGGCTGTACCGATGGTACTTCAAAGGGATCCATAACGTACCTCGCGGCGAAGAATGAAAGTCGAACCTGGTACAAGCGGCATAAAACTTGTGGAAACGTCCTGAGTGAACGAGAAAGGACGCATGAACAGATCAGGTGCGTATGAAACATATCATCTCAGCGGTGGACACTCACGCGTCCACAAAATGAAATGAGAGCGAACGCGCACCTCGAACGAACATCGATAATTTCCCCGAGGGAAGATAAAGGATGTCATGCGCTGTCGTGCAGAGACACCTATGGTGGCGCGCATGGGATGAAACGTCACAAGAGGGAGCCTGGGGGCGTGTTAAAGGTTAGAAACCAAGAGAATATACGCACCACAGACCAAAAATAGAAGCAGGAAGTGTATCGAGAAGGTAATTGAGGCAGCCGTATCAAGAACGGGGGGAGGGTGGCTCGTCCAGGCGCCGCGGAGAGCCAAGAACGATTGGGACGCCCCAAACGGAACGCTGTGGTCGCCCTTGGCTGCCATGGGTCGCTTAGGGAATGCGGAGCGGGTGCTGGGAACAGATCCTTTCAATATAACGATTGGGGACGCAGTGGGCGGCGCGCGCGGACGACGAGATAAAGATCCTTAAAGGAAGGGAATACGAGGTGCAATGTGCGCAAATCTAGACAAGTTACAGATATAACACAGTTTGCAACGACGGACGCACCCAAGACTTGTGCAGCCTACATCTGCTGCGGTGTGTTCCTCTCGCTGAAAGAGGTGGGTGAAACAAGTGGGTCTGGTGGGGAGCAGATCCGGAACGATGGAGGATACACGGGGAATGGAGCTGCCTAGAATCGATTTCGGGCTGCATGATGGAAAGGTACGCACTTGAGAATCTACGCCAGAATCTCTACATCGCACACTAGCCTGATCAAGTAATGCGCGTTGGCGCGGCGCTGCACGGTGAAACAATGCAGAGGAGAGCCGGCGGACGATTCAATAGGAAGGGAGACTGCAGTGTAGCCGCTGAGTGGGCCAGAGTGGCAGGGCTGGCGGGGTGCAGCGAAGCGGGTTATGCTTGCGCTGCGGACGACTGTGCATAGGTGCGTACATAGCGAAGGCATGTCTTGTCTTCCCTAGCCCTGCTCGCACAATTACATCAGATCAGCATGGGCTTATAGTTGCCTCGGCTCCCTTGTTCCATCTTTGTTCAAGTTTCATCTATGTATGCCAGCACTTGGCACTGGTGTGGATCTTTGATAAAGGTGCTTCTCCCTTGCTTGCATGATTTCGGTTGTCGTGCAGGGCTTTGTTGATGATGCTTCTCCCGAGTTGTGCTAGCCTTTTGATCTGAGTCAACTCCGCGCTTTTTGCACTTTTTCCTGCCATTGATTCCACCACAGCCTTGTGATCACCGGGTGGAAATAAGCCTGTTTACTGAACTTTTAAAGTCAAGGAGCAAGTATCACACTTTACAACCGGACCACCTAATTGCTCAAGCATTAATTCATTTTCAACATATCAATGATCCCCTTGAGTGTGCGTATCCCAAATATGTCTCCCATCATTCTGTCTCAAAAAAGCCCAAACTCATAGCTAGATTTTATAATGCTGCAGGATACTGTTTTCATCACTATGGGAAGGATCTACTTTCGGCCATGCAATTTTTTGACAAAGCACTCAAATTGTCCAGATCAGCTGGGGATACCAATCAACAGTGTAGGGCTTTAATGGGAATGGGATCGGTCGAGTTGATGACTGGAGATTATTGTACTGCCCAGGTACATGCCCGTGAAGCGCAACGACTCTCTAAATTGTCAGCAAATATATATGATGAAGCTGGAGCACTACAGATGGAAGCCTTGTGCTCGATATCCCTTGCTAATTACGGAGCTGCCATTGCCCAATTCCACAGGGCTAGAGAGATCATTGCTATTTGTGGTATGTCTGGAGGCTATATGGATCACATCATTACAGTGGGCCAGGCAGAAGTCCATTTAGCAAAATCAGAATATACTGAAGCAAAAACCATTTACATCCAAATAGTTGAAACCACCTCTCCTGATCAAAATGCTAGTGCTTACGGAAATGCACTGCTGAATATTGCCTTGATTGACACAGCAGTAGGTGGGGCAGCAGAAGATGTGTGTCAGCACTTGGACAAAGCAAAAGAAATTTATGGCCATCATAATAGGGGCATAGAAATTACCCTCTGTGATATGATTTACGCAGCTAAGGAACTAAGAGAGCAGAGGTTTGATCTGGCAAAGTTGAAACTTCAAGAATGCCTACATTCAGGCCGAGGAAGAATCAATGAGGTTGTATCATTCTGCCTGGAAAGACTTGCCAATAGAAAGGCCTGGCAGATCTTTGAGTTGCAATCCAATTGGCCTGTGTGTCATGATTTGGCATACTTCCAACATTTTCACTCAACTTCGACCCCGGGTATCCCGGGTTATCACAAGCATACAGAATAACCAACCATGGTTATTCGTAGTCGCTTGGGATGATTGCATTCGGAATAACCAACCAGGGGTTATTCAAATGCTGATCGGAACACACGTAGGACGATTGGATTCAGAATAACCAACCAGGGTTATTCAAACGACGATCGAGATATCAGAATAACCAACCAGGGGTTATTCAAACGACGATCGGGATACCCCGATCGCCCGTTACCAAGATCGAACACCTGCAGACGGTCACTATTTCATAGAAGGGACAACCATCAATTTCATAAGACACAGTATATAAACTCAGTAGAATCTACATTGTACTCTAGATTCTACCTCGTCTAATATCAAGTCTACTTTGACCTGACAACGGCGCAGCGCTCTCTCACTTCGACTACGAACGACGCGCGTTCACATATCATCTTCTCCTCGAGTTCTCCTCGAGTTCGGTGACCAGGCGGCTACTCCGCCGTCTCTTCAAGTCTCGCGACGCTCCACCTCGACGGCTACAGCCAAACTTCCCCAGTAGAACCGGGTTGTTCAGTGCTGCCCTCTCGTTGTCGGTCGCGACCACTTCAGACCGGGTTATTCGACTATCGTCCCGGCCGGGTTATCCTCTGTCCCGCCACAGCCAGGTCGACCCAGGGCTTGTCTTGACAGAAGGTAGAATCTAGTCTACCCACCCCGACGATCGTTACCACGCACGAAATATAATCCCCGAAAACACCACGATGCTACAGATGAATGTCTACCTGCAGAACTCCAGGGAAGAAGGGAGTTTAGGACAATGGGTGGTGCGCACCCTCCTGACCCTTCTCCTCCTCGCACTCGCCGGATTGCTTGTGGCCTGGTATTCCCAGGTACCCACATACTTCGGACCTCGATACAGACGTCTCGTAGGAGCGAGACGCGGCCCGATGGAAATTATTCGCGGCTACGGCCACGACTTTGGGTGTTGGCTGGCGCGTTTGTGTAGACCGCGGCCCCAGCCCATATTCCGCCAAGGACAACGCGGAAGACGACCCGCAAGGGGGCTAGGCCCCCGGAGGGAACACAGGAGGGGCCCCGCAGCCCCGAACGACGACGAATATGCGGACATGCCGCCCGTTATGGACATAGTGGGCGCGCACGCCGACGACCTCTTTGTGAGGGACCCGTTCTCCCGGATGACGATGCTAGTCCCGGGTTTAACAGAAACAATTCGGGGAATCAACAACTCCCGACGAACGGATGTACCAGGACGAGTGGTACTCGACAGTGGGGCGCCTGTAGAAAGAGAAGAGAGAATCATCTACGAGGCAGAACCCGGCACTGGAAGACCGGTGGAAGAAACCGAGCGCATACTCGGGGAACCAGGGGAATAGGCTGGATAAAGGCAACAAGAACCCGAATGGAAATACCCGCGGCTGATCCGCACCTATACCCGGCTCGCATCTTTTCATCACTCGCTTCTTTATCTTACCGCATCTCACTTCCCAAAGAAACTTCGCACGGTTCAACAGCTTCGTATTTCAAGAAAGAGAAAAGAACTTCGCGAATTACAAGACTACGATACGACGACGTTTGTAACAGTATAATGAATACAAAATTGTTCAAAAAAGAAAAGCGTCCCGGCGCGCCAGAGTCCGAAGCAACCCCCTATCATCGCTCCTTCGCCTTCCCCTTCCCTTTCCGATCCACCGGTGGCATCTCGACGTCCTGGCTCGCAAGCTCGAGAACGGATGCAAGATGCGCCAGGTATTGAGCACGTTGCTCGGTCAGCAAGGTTGAGAGATGGGCGGCGAGGTTTTGAGCGTCTCGCGCGACACCTTGGGAGGTGAACTCCGGGTTGCGCTCGAGGAACGGGAGAGGGGCAGGCTCCATCTCCACGTCAGCGGGGAAGGCGGCCGAAGGGTTGTTGAAACCTGGACCCGCTGAAGACCCCGGCGCGGAGGAGGGAGCGGGCGGCGGCGCTGGTCGCGGAGGCGGTCCCCGACTTGAGGACGCTTGTTGCGAAGGCGGAGGCGCAGGCTGTTCGTCCAGGTCGAAATCGCCCAACGAGAAACCCAGCTCGTCGTCTGGAGAACGAGCGCGGGGCGAGAGCGGTGGTGGACGACCGCCGCGAGGTCCCGCTGCGGAGGCGGCTGGCGCTGGGCGACGAGAAGAACCCGGTGCGGCGCGGGGGCGGTTCGCTTGCGCCGTGCGACGACGGAACGATCGGTCCATATTTTGGAGCGGCTGGAATTCGTACAGGAACGACCTGTACGAGTCCACTATATTCGCTAGGCGAAGAAGAAGATCAGACAGAAGCAAAAACGGAGTACAAGACGACTCACCCAAGTGGACCAGGTCCATTGACCGAGGGTCCGGAAGCAAGAGCTGGTAACACCCTTCCCCGAGATGTTCCCAAAATTCGAACCGGAAATCCCACAAAACTTCCTCCAACCGCTCGTTGAACGCCTCCTGGAAATCACTCCAGGTCTGGCATTTCTCGTGCAACTTGTTGCAATGATAACAAGTGCGGCGCGGCTTGTTGGGATGTTTTGCGTTGGGGTCGGTGTCGTTGGAACAGAAACGCCCCGGTTCACAATGGGGACATCGCGGCAGGAGTTGGTGGACCACGGCGCCAATAGGACGGTGTGCTTCATGCACAAAGATGGTCGGCGTGGCGCGACTATCAACGACCAGCCTCGGCGCTGGGGGCCACTTAGACCGCGGGCGGTTGCCCGCTGGGATTCAAATGGTTGGTCCCCGTGGGTTGCGACGGGGAGAAGGCGACCGTGGGCGGCGGCCAGGGGGCAGAGAAGGGCGACGAGGGGGAGATTGCGCGCGAGGTGCAGCTCGGCGCTCCCTCCCCGTTCTGATCTCTTCGGATCCTCGGCAACGTTTCCGCGAGGGGATGTCCGGCGGGGGACTGAGGGGCGGGACGGGGATGAAGTCCTCCTGGTTCCAATTTGGACGCGGAGGAGGGGGCGGGCGCGATGGTGGAGTAGGAGGACGCGGTGAAGGAACCCGCGCCGGCGAAGGAGGGGGGTGGCCGTGACCACCGGGGTGGCGCCTGCGAAATCTCGCCAATACAGGCCACACTCCCGCACAAATTCGTCCAACTCGTACCCCTCAAGAACCCGCGACGCGTACGAGGGGTCGGGATCGTCGAAGTCGGGCGGCGACACGGTTGCCGCCTCGCAAGGGATGCGCGCAGAAGGGCCATTCATGCCCACCTCCGCCAAATCTGAGAACCCGGGGTTCAATACGACGATGGAGAAACAAGAAGAGCGACGTACGATCGTAGAACTCCGCCATCCGCGGGAATTGGAACCAAGTGGATTGTTCGTTGGGCTGATTTGGGGCCACGGCTCTCGAGGATCGAACCAATTTGCAGGAAGAACCCGAATGGTGGTCTCCGGTCGCAAGTAATTGCTCCAGATGGGGGTTGAACCCCGCTCCGCAAGTCTAACCCGACGACGGTTGAGGTCGAAGACGCGAAATTCGGGCGCCCAGTCGGGGTGGAGAACTTGCACGATCTGGTCGAGCAGATCGACGAAATGGAACGAATACGCCACCGAGGCCCCGACTTGCGCAAGCCAGAAGAGGCGTTGCTCGAACTCAAGCTACGAGGCGGGGTAAATGGAGTGGAAGGGGGAAAGAAGACGAAGACGCACCATGATCGTCAGGGTTCTCCTGGACTCGCCCTCGATGTCCGCGTTCATACGCGCAATCGCGCTCAGGACGTCGTCAAATTGGGACACGATCTCCGAACTCAAATCAAGGTCCTCGAGTCTCTCGTTCCGCAGATGCGCGTTCCAGGCTATAACGACTTGCATGTGCGGAGGGCCGAAAACCTGGAACCGGAACCAAGACGAGAGGACCTGAGCGACGAAGAGCTGGTGGGCGACCTCCGCGAACGACCAAGAGGAGGGGTACACCGCTGGCATGCCACCTAGCGGGACGCGCTGATAGGCACAGTGGTGCCGGCGCGGAGGAGGTTGGACGTCCTGGAGAGGACGTTGAGAATGGTGTAACCAGTCCCAGAGCGCTGGGTTGAACTGGGGAGGGGGAGGCGGGAGAACCGCCGTTGGGAGTATAACTCCCGGTCGTTCCAAGACCGCGGGGAGAGGACCCACGTACGCGCGGGTACGAGCGGGATTCGAGAGGTCCCAACCGCGCTCTCGAGGAAGGGGAACCCGCCAAGGGTTGAGGAAGAAGGGTGACTGGTCGGCGAAGATGGAGACGACGCCAGGGTTTAGAGGGGGGCGCGACACCCCAAAAGGACGCTCAGGCGGGGGACAATGGTCTCAAAGTCGCGGAGACGAAGGCCGATGCGCGCTCGGGCGCGCGAGTAGGGGCGGGCCAGCTTCCAGGGGAAATCCGACATGGGGGAAGAAAAAGAGAGATAGGAGAGGCGCGCGCACCCTGACCGGGTTATATAAAGCACGGTCAGGGGCGGAAAAGAACCCGCAGCACAATTCAAACGCAGAACCCGCGCTTGCAAATGGAAGAAGCTAAAAGCTGAAACATTATGCAAAAGGCCAAATGGGGAAGCAATTAACGTTTAGATCACGCATGACCGCGATTGATCTACACGAGTTGCTTCCGCCAATTATGCCGAAACTGTGGCAGTGCTCGGTGATCAAAACTCAAGAAGCCATTTACCGCGATCAAATATTGGGATGAAGAGGAATAAAACACGACAATGGGAATTACCGGGTTCAACCGGGTTCCTCTTTGAAGTGCGAAACGAAATCCACGCTCCACAGTATTCTAGGGTCGCTGGGACATCGACCTTGAAGAGGGGGGGTAATGTCATGATTTGGCATACTTCCAACATTTTCACTCAACTTCGACCCTGGGTATCCCGGGTTATCACAAGCATACGGAATAACCAACCATGGTTATTCGTAGTCGCTTGGGATGATTGCATTCGGAATAACCAACCAGGGGTTATTCAAATGCTGATCGGAACACGCGTAGGACGATTGGATTCAGAATAACCAACCAGGGGTTATTCAAACGACGATCGAGATATCAGAATAACCAACCAGGGGTTATTCAAACGACGATCGGGATACCCCGATCGCCCGTTACCAAGATCGAACACCTGCAGACGGTCACTATTTCATAGAAGGGACAACCATCAATTTCATAAGACAGTATATAAACTCAGTAGAATCTACATTGTACTCTAGATTCTACCTCATCTAATATCAAGTCTACTTTGACCTGACAACGGCGCAGCGCTCTCTCACTTCGACTACGAACGACGCGCGTTCACATATCATCTTCTCCTCGAGTTCTCCTCGAGTTCGGTGACCAGGCGGCTACTCCGCCGTCTCTTCAAGTCTCGTGACCTCCACCTCGACGGCTACAGCCAAACTTCCCCAGTAGAACCGGGTTGTTCAGTGCTGCCCTCTCGTTGTCGGTCGCGACCACTTCAGACCGGGTTATTCGACTATCGTCCCGGCCAGGTTATCTCTGTCCCGCCACAGCCAGGTCGACCCAGGGCTTGTCTTGACACTGTGGTATACTTGGCATTTGCACAGAGATACAACGAGAAATTGGCACTACACAAGGCACTCCTGTTCCTTGGAGATGTGTTTATTTCCAACAAGGATGAAGACACTGCATATAGCCTATTTACTGTTGCTCTAGAGGGATTCACTTATATGGATGTCCATCAAAGTCGAGCCGAGTGCATGCTATGTCTCGGAGACCTTGCAAGCAAAAGGGGTGACATCTCACAAGCAACTGAGTTGTGGAAAGCAGCTCGACTGCTGTTTGAAAAATCACTGCAGGCCAAGGGTGTTGCCACAATTGACACCAGGCTGAGTGCACTGAAAAATCCCTATCAAGCAGCATTGATCACCTGGTAACATGTGCCTAATCAGTCAGTGCATGGGCTTCAGATTTCAAATAAAGCCGTATCTGATATTGAAGGAATCATAGATTCCATTAGCGAGAATGCTGACACCAAGGCCCTTGTCACAACATGATATCAAAGATATTGGGTGGTGTAGTTTTCCAAATCAATTTTGTAGAAACCAAATATTCATTGTCTAGAAATATGATTCATATTTATTTATTTAATTGAGGGTAGGACCATCGTGGCACACGCGGAAGCCTTTGTACTTATGTGTTTGACTTATCAATTCATACCAGTATATATTAATGAGCCTTGGCAACTTCCTTCAATCAATCATATAGTCCTCATCTCTCCCAATGACCTCGTTCGAACGAGCATAAATCAACAAGTACGTAACTCATGCATCAGACGAAAGCCATGCTTCGAACTGTGTGACCATGTTAATATCCAAACCAGGCCGAGGGTGAGGTTTAAGCAGGAAAGGACAGTATGGCCAGCTGGAGACCAATACACGGTCCGGGGAACATTAACCCTCACCAACAATCCCTGGTGTCTGTCAAAGACAATCTCGAAATGTACAAAGTGAGTAAAATAATCCACCTTCTGATGAACCAATGAACCCACCATTTCGTAGGTACTGTAGTATTTCATTCAAATCGACACCGGGTGTGACGCGTGACCCAAAAAACCATTTCGACATTTCGACAACGGCTAAAATTTGAGTGCATTTGGGAGTTCAGATTAACGGGACACCGGTACACCGGCGGTGTGATCGAGACCACAATTTGGGAGATGCCGATTCACGGCACGACATAGGCAAGCATATATACACACCACCAAAAGTGCTCCCTTGCGGACATTTGACCTGATCTTGGCAATTGTTGACTTAGAATAGTATAACCGTGCCCAATTAAATGTGGCTTGTTTTGGAGCCATCTTATGTCGTCTGACATGCATAGTCTCGAACGCCCCTGTAAATACCTGTGAGTGATGGCGGGGGTTAGAACTCGAACATGAGTGGCTATATGTATCTACATTCAAGTAAGAACAGCAGGTCCTCGTCTAGTTTTTTATTGACCAGTTTTAGTTGCGCTATCTCTTGACATCCATACACACATTATCCCCTGTGTTGAGAAAACATCTGTGTGCATTGGGGACAGTATTTATGATCCAAGGATGATGAGTGAGGTACATAGCCATAGTCAACTCAAATCAGTTAATAAAACATCCTAGTAGAAAACATGTCGCGCAGGAGAATACGCGGGAGGAGAGGAGCAAGGGATTCAAACTCCGATCAATGTGCCGCGTTGCCGCCGGTGAGCGCAGCCCTCCGGTATTCCGTTAATCTGAGCTCCCAAACTTTGTGCAAAATTTGGCGTGACACCAGCGAAATTTTCGACATCGGAACGAAAATTTGGGCTTTTTTGCGCCTTACAGCCAATTTTGAGCCCTGTGTGACACTAATGTTGCCACGACTCCAGACTTGAGCCGACAAAGTCGACTTGGAGTCGCCGATTTAGACCGAGTCGAGTCAAGTCGCTTTATCGACTCAAGTCGACTCGAGTCGACTTCGAGTCGGTCACAACCTAGTTGCACTGTTCGTCAAAAAAAACGCGATTGGGGACAAATTGGGGACATGGTCGAATTTTGTGACCGGAATGACAGAGTCACGCCTGGTGACATTATGTGACATTGCCGTGACAGCCGGAAAAAAAAAATCCCTTTTGCGTTTTTTCAACCTGCAGAGTACTTAGAATGATTTTCTGAAAATTCATTCAAGAAAAGTTGACTCAAGTCAACTTCCTCGACTCGACTCGATTCAAAATCGACTTAGGCCGACTTGACTTGGAACGACTCGACTTTCCGAGTCGTGGCAACATTATGTGACACTAGGGAGGTTTGACAATCACCAGCGGGACGCGTGACCCCTGCCAAATTTCGCTATCGACAGGGGGGTGCGTGACGCGTGACTGTCGATTTGAATGAAATACTACAGTATGTGGACAAGGACCCATCTACATATCAGCATGGAGATATCATTGAGATGGGTTTCGCATTTATAGCATGGAAAATTCTGCGGCACAAATCAGGTCCCAGCTACACTTGCAAGCTAGTCTTGAGGAGTTTGACATTCCTCAATGGGAAATACTCCAAGCACTGCAGCGATCAAATAAAATTAACCCAGGAAAGTGGCCCTAGAACTGTTATGTACAAGTTACAGGCCAAATATTACCTTAGATAAGATAACAGCAACAGCCTGAATTTTATCTGTCAAAGTTCCCTGAGTAAAAGGCTGGATTTTACCATGAGATAAAGACGGGTGACAGCCAAGCTTTTTCCGTGAGAATGTCCGGCGGAAACAGCCAGGCTCTTTGTCGCCGTAAAGTCAGGGTTTTACCGAACAAAGGAAGAACAGAGAAAAAGTAACAGCCAGACTTTTACCTGAGGAAAAAACCTGGCTATTTTCGCCAGACATTCTCACGGAAAAAGCTTGGCTGTTACATGTCTTTATCTCGTGGTAAAATCCAGCCTATTACCTGGGAAAATTTGACAGATAAAATTCGGGCTATCACTGTTATCTTATCTGAGGTTATATTCGGCCCGTAAATCGTACACAAGAGTTCTAGGGCCATTTTTCCCAGGTAATATTTTTTGATCGCCGCCGTGAAGGTAATGTGACCTGACTGAAACCATGAGGTTTTGCTGATGCTCCACCAGCCACAAACCGGTCCTCCAAAGAACGTTATGTGCCAGGCAGCTAATCCCATAGCACAGAAGCAGATAAGAGAGTTTGCAGACAGCCGTGACAAAAATATCCCTGCGACCCGACAGAGATTTAGTGCCTCAGTGTCATGGACAGTGAGGAAGCTGAACCAAAGTAGAGACAGTCGAATGGGATACCCAACATTTCTTTCCTGCTAGTCTATCTTGTTCTGCCTTTGATTTTCAATCTTTCTGTAATTACATATTTATTTATTGCAATTTGCAATAATAATGTCTGATCAAGAAGAAAAAAAGGTTCAATTTGAGGAGGCCCTAGCTCTCTATATCAAGTACATGTATCTCTCTACCTATGCAAAAAGCAACTTATCTTCTCCCCTTATCTTCTGTGTAAATTAAATCTATCCATACACGCTCACCCCGTGTCAAGTAAGCTTCATAGTCACTAGGTCAATAAGTTATGGGCCATCCTTATAGATTTGCCGCTCGGTTTTGCGATACAAAATGGATGGCTCTGTCCTGGCATAGCCACCGGTGACTAGCCAGCTATATGTGGCCGTTTTGTATCACAAAACAGAGTGACAAATTTACAGGCTGTGAGGATCATTTGCAACGCGATGTGTTTTGGACCTTTAGAAGACACCAGGCAAAGTTCAGGGGTGTCAGGCGTCATGCGAGGTGTGTAGGTGCAGATTGCCCGAACGAACAGACCGCGTGCCGATTGGAATTCAGCATCGAAGAACCAACATGCATTGACCAAGCACTGGCAACGGGCGCGCTCGGTGAAATTGATCTTAATGTCGCGGATGCTAGAATACTAAAGACTCAGGAGTGAGTTAGACAGCGTAAAACATCAAGTTAGACGAAGTCGCAGATACTTTTACGCCAAGATTTGAGAAACTGAGATCCACCATGAATGCAAATTGTCATGATTTGGCATACTTCCAACATTTTCGCTCAACCGCTGATAAGCCGTGAAATGGAACACCATTGAAATGTCACTAATTTTGTGATTTCATAACATGGTTTACATGGAACACACATCTCAGGATTAGCAATAGTCCCGAATGGTTAATCAAGGCATTACCCAGCACAGACCATTGCGAGTCTATCCGAGATCCACTTGCCAGAAACCACACATACTGGTTTAAGGGTTCACAACAACGGATATCATGTTTAATTACTGGATTAACATGACTGTGGGGCCTACGAATATAAGGGAGCTTTAATATCCACTCTGGGAATTAAGTGTCCAATGGGCATAGGCAGAATTGTGGATTAACTCACCTTGTTGTGGTTGATTTGTCTAATTCTGGCAGCGCGCACAATCACGTGATGATCTACATGGCCTAGAGCTGAAGTCTGGAGCTGGCGATCACCAAACCGATCATTGTTGCTATCCTAATTTGGGTTCCAACTCTGGGTAGGATTGGCGAGAGCATGTCTCAACAACCACTTGGTGGATTAGGGAGTTTAGGGTCTCTACGAAGAGCTGGGATTCAACGCTTCCTAAATCTGAAGGTCCTGGTTGGGGGACATTACTACATAGTTGACTTGATAATTTAATCGCACTCGGACTTGGTTGAGATTAATAAGTCAAGGCAACACATCTGAAACAAGGAGTTAAATAGCGAAGATCCTATAGAATTACTGGTCATGTGTAGATCGGATTAGTAACTCAAGTGTAATCACATGTAGTGTAATAGTACAGTATATAAGGGGCGATGTTTTGTATGTACAGCACTGGATCTTTGCCCTAAATAGGACAAGTCGCAGCTTGGTGTTTAGCTCGTTTTAAGGCTTTGGTTCATATAGGGACCAATGCCTTGGCTAGAGTGACACTCAGTTGGGACTTGTCCGCTTTAAAGGCATAGATCCAGGCTTGTCACTCAATGTTCACCTTGGTGCAATGTAGCAAGTTATAAAATCTGCCTGTGGTTTAACCACTGTCTGAATTGGGATTGTTGGATTTATGGAAATGTCGGATTAAGGGATTGTCGGAATTATGGTCTTGTCAGAGTTGCTGGGATATTGCCCAGTACAGTGTTTTGTGCGCCTTGGACCTATGCAGTCCTTGGGTACTTAACTCCAGAGTATGCCTTGGACCAGTGTCGTTCAAGGGTACGAAGCTGTGGAAGCTTTAAATCCAACCTTTAGCGCGAAGAGAGCACTTCTTGGTTTAAGCCAAAGCGTCTCAATTCCACTAAAATCCTAGCACGCTCTCTGAGGATCTCCTTGTTCAAGAGGATCTTAAGAGTAGTAGCAACCCAGCCTTGAGTATCTGTGTTCCCTGGACCTTTTTAAAGTGTCCAAAAGACCCGTTACTCGTCGTACAAGTCTATACTTTGAACCAGGAAGAAAGGTTGTAGAGTTTGGTTAGCAGTTGTGGTTTAGTGGTTATATTCCTTCGGGGATTAAGCACTGAGCTGCATTCTGCTCGTCAGATTCTAGAGCACGAGTATTCCAGTAGTAGACGCTGAGCGACCCATTCACCGCAACCCCGGGTATCCCGGTTATCACAAGCATATGGAATAACCACAGGGGTATTCGTATTCGTTTGGGACGATTAGACTCGGAATAACCAACCAGGGGTTATTCAAATGATGATCGGGATGCGCTTAGGGCGATTGGATTCAGAATAACCAACCAGGGGTTTATTCAAACGACGATCAGGATACCCCGATCGCCCGTTACCAAGGTCGAGCACCTAAAGGCGTTCGCTATTCATAGAAGGGGCAACCATCAGTTTCATAGGATACAGTATATAAACCCAGTAGAATCTACATGTACTTTAGATTCTACCTCGTCTAATATCAAGTCTACTTTGACCTGACAATGGTGCAGCGCTCCCCACCATGACTACGAACGACACTCGTATACATATAATCCCCT
>JARJLF010001176.1:0-95086 GCA_029378395.1 Mycena leptocephala
CGCGGGTCGCGATCATGCGAGAGATCACCCGCTCGCGCAGGTGCCTTTCTCCAAGTATCTTTCGCTGGCAGCTCTTCTCTCTTGACCTTCCTCCTCTTTGTGTCCGTCCCGTTTACCCACACTCCCCCAGGTTATAACCACTCTGGCAAGCTCGGACAGATCGACTTCCTCGACAGCGTCATGGGCTACGCAAACGCGCAGCGCATGCTCGATGACATCCGCGCCATCGTCGAGTTTATCTCACAGCCCCAGTACAAGGACCTGATATCGATGCTTGGCATCGTGAATGAGGGTGCGTGTCTTCAGGTGCGCGATAGCAACACCTACCCGCTCATTACAGCCTACCTGCCCGGCATCGGACGCGACGTGCTCGCCTCCTTATACGTTGCCCTGCCCCTCCTTGTTTCCTTCTGCTGCAGCACTGACACAACGACGCAGCTACCTCCAAGCACACAACATGATCCGCGGCATCGCGGGCTACAGCGCGGGCTACGGGCCCTTCATCAGCATCCAAGACGACTTCCAGGGCACCGCGTCGTGGGCGGGCTTCCTCTCCGGCTCGGACCGCATCATCTTCGACACGCATCCATACTTTGCGTTTGATGGCGCACCGAACGACTCACCGATCGCGCCGAGCACGGACCCCTTGGAGGCGGGCGGGATATGGTACACATTCGTTTATACCCTTCACCTTCCACTACGGTCTTCACGGTCGATCGTTCTATATCTATCCCTTTGCAACTCTTTATTTCCTCCCTACTTGACTCCCGTTTCCCTGTTATTAATCTAGGTATCGTGTCCTATCGACACTGCTATCATTCACACACATACTGTCCTCTGGATTACTGCATCGTCTCCTTCTCTTTTCTTTATTCTGGATAACTTATAGTCTATACACGCACTGTACATTCTGCATGCCTAGGCCTCGCTGGTATGCGGACAAAATAAAATAAATATTAATGTGCTGTAATGTATTGCCACTTCCGTGTTTTCTGCTAAGGGTAAAATTCACCGAGTGGATCGCGAAGTTCTGTCCGCTCCTTTGGGACCTTTGCTTCTAGGGTTAGGCGGGTGTGGATCTAACTCAGGTCCTTGTTTGTGGGAGCTGGAGTTGGCAAATTCACGCTTTCATCTTCCGGAAATGATTGTTGTAAGCACTAGTGAACGATCTGCCTGGACCTTGTACTTGAAAAGCGGAACTCGGAGTGATTCAAAATTGCCGCATCGGAGTTTCAAACGCATCTTTCTTCTCGCCACATCATCGTCGCGACTCGCTTCTGTTGTGGAACTTGGGTGCCCTGCTACTTTCACAGTTCTGCTCTATTCCATTTGGCCTTCTCGCGTTCTGACGGCTCCCTATGCCTGTGATGTGATCACGTTCTGTCAAGTCCGGGTTCGAATCCGGAACTTCGATCAGACTCTATAACATATAAAATTTTCGTCTTAACTGTTTTTAAATTGTTATAGAGTCTGGCTACGGGAGACTATGCATTTCCGCGTCATTTCCCAAAGTTCCGGGTCGATGATGCGAAATTAGTTGTTGAACGAGAAACAACTAATGCTCGGATTGCTTCTGTAGCGGCGCGTTGAACAGCGATACTTATTCAATTTCATGTTTACACACTAAGACATGAATCTGGTCCCATGTCTTCCGGTAGCTTTTGTCGTCCTCGCAAATTCGCCTCTGTACAGATCTCTAAATATATGATGTCTATTTCTAGGGGATAACTCGGCGTAATTACTCCCTGACTTTCTCTGACGTCTTCTCCATTCTATTAGCCACGGAGGAAAGGCCGGCTCCTTCGTCTTCAAGGCGAGCGTTCGTTGAAGTTCTGCCGCATTTGTTGAAATATCGCGCCGCTTTTTAGGTAAGCGCTGAAGCAAGAAGACGTCAGCACTCCAAAAAAAAAGAAGGGCAAGAGGGCAAGAGCAAGCCACGACGAAACAGGAAGCCAAGAAACGACTCCACTCACTATACTTCGGCCCACCCCACCCTCGGGCACAGTCCACATAATATCCTGCGTCGGGACCTTGATATTGCACAGCTTGCAGTGGATGCAATTCTGCCGTCGAGCGTTAAGCGTCGAGGATGACATTCGAGGAGCCCAGGGCTCAAACGCACCTGCGAATTAATAACGAACTTCGTCTCTTCCCAGCCCTCCGCCTCGCCATCGGCCTGTACCAAAAAAAATAGTCATCAGCATCGATATCTCAAAAATTGAGTGTACGCAGGAACATTTCGCAAGGAGGGTAGAAACGCGCGAAAATAAAAACAGAGAGCACCTCCGAATTCCCCGGAACCACCCTCCCCCCATCGTACGGCACATACTCATACACCCCCGCCGGACACGCGCGCTGCAGCAACCCCGCATACGTCCCCACGTTCGCGCGCCGGTGTCTCTTGTGTCTACGTCTGCATCTTCTTCCTCTTCCTTCTCGCCCTTCTCCCCGTCCGCAGCTGCGAGGAAAATCAGCACCTTCCAATAAAAAAAACGAAAAAAAAAACGCAGTATGGAGCGTGGAGAGAGAGCTAAAGACAGACCTCCCACCCCCCTCATCACCCTCAAATGCACCGCCTCGCCCTCGCCGTGGTTCGTCCCCGTCAGCGCAACACTACTCATCAAGTCCGTGCTCAACGGGGGCTCAAACGGCGGGTACTCTATCGGCTTGCACGCGCTGGCGGGGAGCGTCGCGAGTGCGTCGGGCGACGAGGGGGAGGGGTTGCTCCGTGTGTTGCGTGGTGCGTGGTGCGTGGTGCGTGGTGCGTGGTGCGTGGTGCGTGGTGCGTGGTGCGTGGTGTGTATTGCATGGTGTGTGCGTATTGCGTGTTGCGTGTGTGAGCGAGTGAAAGATACGGGGTCGGGGCGAGTTCGTTTCACGGATTTAAGAAAAAAAGCAAACGCAAAAAATCAGTCCCACCTCCACCTCACAAAAAAATCACTCACCCCATCCCGTTTATGATGCCTCAACGTCCACGGCACCCTCCCCCTCAGCATCGTGTCCATCCCCGCGTACGTCACCCCGCCGAATACGCCCAGGCGCGTGTTGAACGCGGACCACACTTGCGCGCGGCCCACAGGAAACCCAAACTCACTCACCCGCATCGCGTTATGCGTCCCCTTGATCTTGGCCGTGTTCACGACGCCCGCGGAGCACCTGCGAGAGCGAGGGTACGCGTAGTCAGCATGTGCGCGTCTGCATCGGAATCATCTCGAAAAGAAGCGCAAGGAAGCGGCCAACCAAGATCGAAAAACCGCCGAAAAAAAACAACCCGCCTCGAAATGCCCTGAGTCGAGGGCGGGGCGAACGCGGACGCGGGTAATGCAATTGCATATCCCAACCCGCAGTCTTCAAAACACTCACCTAACAACCGCAACCTCATACCCGAACTCGTCACCTCCTGCCTCACGGGCCTTACCCCGCCCTCCGCGTAATCGTCGTACTCCCCCACGCGCCAACCCGGGAGGAGCGCGTCCAGCGCAGAGGGCTCGATCGCCGCGCCGCTGAGTATGTGCGCTCCAACCTCGCCGCCCTTCTCGAGGACGACGACGTCCTTGCCGGTCTCGGCCTCGAGCTATTTGAGGCGGATAGCGGCGCTGAGGCCGGCGGGGAGACGTCCACGAGCTCTTCTTCACGCGGTTCCGAGGCGGGGTCGTACAGCTGAGTAGAGGGGCGGTGTGGTAGGCAGAGGGCGCGCGCGGTTAGGGAGGCAAGGGCGAGGGCGGAGGCGGGAAAGAGGGGAATGGGTTTGCACGCGTTTATGACGCGACGCTGGCACTCGGCCCGGGAGCCGTTGGCCAATCATTTGCGTGGGATTCTGAACTCTGCAGCTCAAACCTTTCAATTGGGGGTCGGTAATTCAACGAACAATCGACACCGTAGTAGTATGCCGCCCAAGGGACTTCCATAAGTTCTCCACCCGATCGTGAGTGTAACACGTTCAACAGTGCTCCTCTGTACGCTCTTCCCGCTGGCGCGCAGTTTGCGACAATTTGCCGTACATATATCGTTCCCAGCATAAAAAAAAAGATCAATCATTCCCCGCACATATCTCCCAAGCAATTTAATGGCCCTCATGTTCACACCTGATCTAAGGCTGCCATATCTGCTACCCTAAACCCAGAAAATATTTTCGGTTGGTGACCTGAAGCTTATTCAACAATTAAGCAAAATAACCTCTAGCCAGTGGCCACGCAGTCAATGTATCGGTTCTAAAATCAACCCACGGACGGCGGAGCTTAAAATTGGAAATTCAACAACAGGGATACTATAAACCACGAACCGAGAAGACCAATGATAAATTATTATAATGATTGAGAGCTCCGAGTATGAAATAGATCTAAACTCTTTGTTATAGCTTCTTTGCTAATGATCAAAATCAATCGGAAAAAATACTATTGCGTCGTATATATTACCTCGGCTGATATGCGTGTTTTGAGGATGAACCTACCTCCCAAAAACAAAACGAACCAACTCCCCATAAATATAATATAACTGCAGGGTGTAATCCTGGCCCCAGTTTACAGTCCGATCATGGCTTACGTACGCTAGTCTACTTTTGTCCTTAGCCTTACCGTCTCGCTGCCCGCGCTCGTCGCTCGCTCTCGAATACATACCGTGGTCTTGTTTGACTTCAGGTGTGATTCGTTCTTAGTGTTTTCTCGTCTGGCCGACGGGTTTCCACTTTTTTTCAAACATCCACCGCGAATTTTTAACGCATCTCATCCTGATTCCCGCCATTCCCGACCCTGGCGAACTCTCAACGCCCCGCCACACGCGACTCTATCGCCTCCAGTGGCCTCCCATTACATCCTCCACTCATTCCCTCTACTCGCCGTGCACGAACATCATCTACTGAGCCTCTGGATTCCGCCACGTCACCCTCTCCATTGACGACGCCAGACTCGCCTCTCACGCCGACATCCTCGAACTCGGACGACAGATCCCTGCCTCCTCATCGTGACGTTCCTCCGCATCTCGCACCCCGCACCCAGCTGCAGTTGACTATCACGCCGCCGCAAACGATGTCGAAGCTCGAATATCCCAAGCTCACCGAAGAGCTGACCCCGGCTTCGATCAATGGCTGGCTGGGCCGCTGCGAGGACACGTACGAAGCATGGCAAGCCCTGAATCCGGACAAGACTATGTCAACGCGCACGCAGATCACGCTCGCCGGCTTGAAGATGGAACAGAGTCTCGCAGCAACATGGTGGAACGAGAATCGGACGGATTTGAAGGGATTAAAGACTTGGGAATCTTTTGTGGAGAAGGTCAAGGATAGGTTCGTGCCATCCAACTGGCGCCTGGCCGCACTCGCGGCATTCTACGCGATACAGCAGGGCACGTCTTCGTTTCCAGTCTTTGCAGAGTCGCTTCAGAAGGCGCGGAATGCCCTTGCCAGCGGTGGTGCTGGATATACCATCAATGATTCCGTCCTCAAAAATCACCTGCTCTTCCACTCTCATCCGATCCTGCGCCTTCGCGTCTCTGGGCAGACCGACTTCCCATTCGCCACTATGAAGGTTGACGGGCTGATCGCTAGCATGTCCGCTGCATGGGATAGCCTCGTTGCGGAAGGTTTTATCAAGGTACCGAGGACGGCAACTCTCCTCCCGCCTCTTGTCGTTCCATCGGGTCCGGCGCTGCCATCTACGTTTTTGCCAACACCCCCTTCTTCCTCCAAATCCTCATCGCCTCCATTTTCCCCGTTGACTTATGCAGAAAAAGAAGTTCTTCGCGCTGCACGCGGCTGCTACCACTGTCGCAAGACGCCGCAGACTCCAGGCTGGGTGCAGCACCGTAGCGACAGCTGCCCTGGTGATGCTGCTCTCGGAATCCCTCCTCGCTCGGCACCGGCGGTCGTTGCTGCAGTCGGGCCCGCAGGCTTTTCCTCGCTGTACGAAGAGGGTTACAAGGCAGTCGCCGCTGTCATGCCTGCATACGATGACGATAACGATAGCAGTTTCTCGATGGGTACGGACGACAGCGACATCTCCACTCGTGATGGATAAATTTCTACGCTACCTGATTCTTTTAATATCGCTTCTTCCTTCTGGCCACCCTCCCCCCTCCTACCTTGTGCAAATTCGGTTATGATCCCAACGCCACACCTGTTTCTCCTCCAGGAGTTCCTGTTTGTCTTGGAAGTTTCGGACGGTTTTTTCATTTGGTAGTGGGGGCACTTCTTGGTACTTCTCTATTTTTCTTGGTGATACTCAATGTTTCAGAGACGGGGAGGGTGTAATCCTGGCCCCCAGTTTACAGTCCGATCATGGCTTACGTACGCTAGTCTACTTTTGTCCTTAGCCTTACCGTCTCGCTGCCCGCGCTCGTCGCTCGCTCTCGAATACATACCGTGGTCTTGTTTGACTTCAGGTGTGATTCGTTCTTAGTGTTTTCTCGTCTGGCCGACGGGTTTCCACAGGGCAGCCTTGTTGGCCGAGTGCCTGCCTTCCTAATGCCCCTATATACAAGCAGAAGCTGGCCAAAATAACTGAAGAAATTAGCCCTGAACGACCTCCGAGTCGGACCCATCTGAAGCAAATCAGTGATGATAAGGATTACAGTGTCAACAGCGTTTTAAGTGTACCCCAGTCGTGAAGGGTCCGAGAAATTAACTCCCGAAGGATCATTGGTGTCGCATCAGTCCGACGGTGAATGAGGGATGGGCGATATCGTTCCGTAGGGCACTCTCAAAATCTTGAAGGCTTTCAACTGTTCAAGCGTTCAACATGCGTGAACCATATTGATCATGAGGATCGTGAAGGACGGGAAATCTCGTGGAGCGCCTGGTTTGAGCCATAAAGCCTGAAGTTTGTCAGTCCATCCTTGGGTTGCACGTCTCTAAGGACTGGACTGTTGGCGCCGACGAAGATATTATCATCAAGCTTGTGAAGGTCGTTAGGGAATCCCAACCGTGGTGATCGGATCCTCGACAGAAGCGATTCTCATTGAGGGACGAACTCCGGCTACCTCCATCGCTCCGGGCCGGGTTAGCCGGTTTTCTTTCGTTTTTTCCTTGTTTTTTCTGCCATTTATACGCCAAGGGTAAGTATAATTATTTGAGAATTTCGAGAAGCAAGAAGGGGCCATAGCACCGTATCATCCCCGTTTGAACGCCAAAGCTATAATCAATTCATGATCAGCATGACAGCTGCAAACTCACCGCTGCATCCTTCTGCCTTCATCTCCCGAAATGATTCAAGTACGGAGGCAAAAAATGAAATAAAACCCTCGATAACCTTGATCGCGCTGCGAACCATTTCCAGAGGATACATTTGACGATTGAAGATCGAAGTCGGGACACCATAATTCGACTGAACCTTGGTTGAGTAGGGGGAGAAATTAGCGAAATTTAACATTGCTTGCAGCTTAGGGACACATTTGGAATGGTTGAATTCTTGGCGCCATCTAACAGATTACAAGCAAGTAGCTTCAGCACCAAAACTGCATGGGGACCCAGATTCCCAATTTCACCTCGCGCACCAATTGAGGCCGACGGATGATGAGGATTCACAGCGGCCACGTAGCGGTATGAATATCGTACGCGTCCGTGATGTGATCAAATAAGCCTGAAGGGAATTTATCTCCGAGTAAACGAACATCTCATCCGAGTCCGCCCCAACATAAAAATTGACCGATCGGAAAATTGCCTCCAGGCCAAGTCCACAGTGTTCGGTAATATACATAACGCTCAGGAGTGGCCTAGTGTAGCATGTTACCGTGCACCCGGCACCGATTTCAATGAACCCCGAAGGATGTTCGAATATCGGACATTATATAATCTGTGTTTGGAGCCGGTGTGAAGCGGCAGGCACTCCACGGACCACGCGCCACGAGAGACGAAAAGAAGCCAGCGTGCGTGTGTCACATGAGATGGGCGTGCGTCATTTATCACTGGCATCTGACAGTCCGGCTTGTAGAGGATTTATATAAGTCTCCCAGCCTTGTCCTTCTACATCTCCCACCCTACTATTAACCCTCATAGGCATACAAATGGCAGACACTGAAGCTGTGAGCACCTGTCCTATAGAACATAGTATCAGATTAACTTGGGACAGGATCGGAATCCACACGAGTCTCAAGATGTTTTACCTGTAGCACAGGCAGCGGACAACCAGAATTTGGCGAATTTGGTAAGTAATTGGTTGGATGAGAGTTTCCGCTAAGAGGCTGAAGCTAAGTTTAGCATGAGAATCAAGGATCCACGCTGAGAATACAAGGACATATGCCTTCAGAGGATCCAGAGGCCCCAAGTTACCACCAAAGGTTGGGAACAACTTTCCGAGCGAAATATAGAAAGTTAGGCGACATGAAAGACCTCGAAGCAGCAGTGGGGCACTTTCAGACAGCCCTGGACCTGACATTAGCAAGGCACTCGGATGCAGCTGGGGCATTGCAAAACCTGGGTCTGGCACTCGCAGATCGATACCAGCGGCTAGGAGATCTAAAGGATCTTGATGCTGCACTGCAAACAAAGCAACAGGCAGCAGACCTAACTCCACCTGGGCATCCCGATCGAGCAGGCCAATTGCAAAATCTTGCCCTATCACTTGTGGATCGATATCAGAGACTCGGAGACCTGGCAGACCTTGAAGCTGCCCTAAAGAACAACCAAGAGGCAATAATTCTGACTCCCCCAGGAAATCCCAATCGAGCAGCGCAATTCCACAATCTCGGTCTGGTTCTCATAGATAGATATCACAGGCTTGGAGACAGCAAGGACCTTGAAGCTGCAGTGCAGAAAAATCAGGAGGCAGTGGACCTGACCCTGTCTGAGCATCCACGTCTAACAAACCGACTGAAGAGTCTTGCCGAGTCACTCATAAATCGATATCAGAGGTTTGGAGATCTTAAAGATCTTGAGGCTGCACTTGAACAACACCAGATGGCAGTGGACCTGACCCCCCCTGGGCATCCTGATCGAGCAAGCCAACTGCAAGGTCTTGGGGTCTCACTCACAACTCGATATCACCGGCTAGGAGACATGAAGGACCTTGACAGTGCCTTGCAGGCAGACCAGGAGGCAGTAGAGCTGACTCCATCAGGCAATATCTATCAAGCAGAGTTACTGCAAAATCTTGCTGTCTCACTCAAAAATCGATATCACAGGCTAGGAGATACTAAGGATCTTGATGCTGCATTGCAGGCAAACCAGAAGGCAGTGGATTTGACTCCCCCCGGCCATCCAGAGTGAGCAGGCCAATTACAGAGTCTTGCTGTGTCACTCAGAGAAAGATACAAAAGGCTGGGAAATACCGAGGATCTTGAGGCTGCACTGCAGGCTGATCAGGAGGCAGTAAATCTGACTCCACCTGGCCATCACCATCGGGCAGGCCGACTGCAAAATCTTGCTGTGTCACTCACAGATCAATATCAGAAGTGTCGAATTTTGAACGTGTACTGAAACAATCCCACTATATGAAATAAAACAAGCTCCACTTAAGTTCAAGGCGGTCTAGACCGAATCAAGACTTAACTGGTGCCCGAACTTAAGTTCTCCCACCAGGTGTGGTGCCATGGCCAGGAATGCGAGGAGAAGCAGAGTGGGTTTATTTACGAACATCTGGTACATCGAAGTGTAGGGTGGTGACATTTTGGGAGGTAGTTTATGGCTGGTGGATCTATTAGCCACCGCTAATCAGCGCTGGGACCACGATGCCGACATTGGCCCATGATTGAAGGAAAGACTTGAGAGTATTGGCTCCCAGAGCGTCCACTTGCTGGATTTTGTTCACCTCTGCAATCACCTCTGCACTCTGGTTGGGGCCATCACACCCATAAATTGTGATGATGCAAGTCATGTTGATTGCTTCGTTGAGCGACGTGGTTGAAATGCCAAGGGCCTTCTCTATTGCTGTCTTGGAGATTGTCTGAATTCGAAATGTGAGTCCTGTAACCATGTAGCATTATTCAACTCACAGTTGTAGACAATTTTTCGGCGGGCCAAGAGGTTTCAATTGATCGTATCAATACGCTCATCAATCGCCATTCCACAAATGTTCTTTGCAGATTTAGCCCTGGTCCTTTGGGAAGGGGCATACTATATGTACCTACAGAGTAAGTATGTCTCATATCAAGGGATTCTGGGACTTGAAAGAAAATAAGTTTTTCGAACCTAAAATATATTTATGGAAATGATTTATGCAACGTCATACATCTAGGCATGATTTCTGCGACCTTTTTTTCGCCCATGAGACAAACAACACAAAAAAGTTCAAAAGTTCAAAGTTTTTTGTTATCTTGCTGATGCATATTGAACTAATGACCAAGATTCTGAAGTCATTGCAGAGGCCATGTACGCTTTATCACAAATTGCGCGATCGGCGGCGTCGGACGGTGTGGATTTTATTTTCCGTGCAAATGCGCTGGGGAGGGTCTCGAAGTCATTCGAATCGCCGAACCCGGAGGTCAGTAAATGGACCTGCAGCACGGTCGGAAGGCTCGCTGGCAAAGAGTCCACTGCGCAGTGGACCGTCTTAACGCTAACATGTGTCTGGCTGGTGTCTCTCTTAAAGTGAGTGCTGATCCCCCCCTTTTCCATTTTCACCGATTCTCATCTTATTACTAGTGATGAAAATGATGAAGTTGTTGCAGAAGTCATGTACGCGTTAAGTCAGATTTGCGCGATGGCTGGATGGCGTGCTGGCTATTCTTAATGAAAATGCCCTGGACCACGTCTTGTTGTTACTCCAGTCGCAGAATCCGAATGTCTGGAAATGGACTTGCAAGCTAGCTGGCCATGAGGTCACTACACCGGCTATCGTTGAGTTGAACGTCTCCGCGCCCCTCGTGATTCTCGCACGGCGAGTGATTGGACCGCATAGAGACACTATTCCGGCTTTATTCAAGGCCAGGGAACTCGATGCCGAAACCCGCAGCAGCGTTATCTTGACACTCGAAAGGATCAATGAATGGCTGGATGGCCTTGCAGAAATAGGTGATCTACGAACCTGAGTCCAGTGGATTTCGAGACTCGCGTGCGAACAAGGACAATCCTCGACAATCTTGCTCGATACAAAGCAGGAAAGTTTGTGTGTGATGAGGAACGCAAGCTCGTTCGTTCGTGCCATAGGCGTTCACCGGCCAAAACAGATTGACTTCCAACGCCAAATATCCCAATATACTTTCCGATACCGCTATTGGTACTCCCTGCTTCCCTCTGCTTTTGCTGTACTACTACCGATCACGGGAGCTGTTTGTCACATTTCTTGTCATTGACAGCTACTAGCAGAAAAAAATTGAATGCTGTCTTTCCGAAGCTTCTTTCCGTATCCGCAAAATGATTGGGTCTGATCCCCAGTAGAATCTAATACAGACTGCCAGTGAAAGTGAGTGGTTGTGGTTTCTGTTTTCGTTGACGCTTTGCAGAATCTTGCGATTGCATCGTCGGAAATCTGGTCTTGCTGGCCTGGGATGTGGCTGAATTGTAACAATCATTTAGTGTTGGATTCGACAGCGGACAACGCGTCGTGGTGCTTTTTATAGAAAGAAATTGTTCTGGCTGATGGTGAATCTGAACCTCAGCTCCACAGGAAAGATAGATCATGAACCATTTTATTGTGTAGTTAGATGTGTCGAAGGTACAATCGCGCCGCCCGCATTATGCTATACATATTCCGCGAGCCCTAAGGCGGCACCATAGTGGCGGTCTGCAAAGTGGGGAACTTATTTGCGATGTCTTTTTGCATCTACGGTTCTGGTGTGTAAGGTCCCTTGAACTGACGGGACTGGGACATACCTGGACGGCATCGAAGTTATTAGGAGCTTGCAGGTTCGTTCGTGTCGACAGTTGGAACTGATAGTTGTCCGCAAGTGCAGAGCCTTTGGTTTTTGCCCTATTTTGGTAGTCCCCGACTTCCGTCGTGAGCCAGGCTTTGAACGCGTTTGCCATCCCCGGATTGACTTGGCTAAGCTGTGTTAGAACCTGGGTGGCTATATCCTGAAATATGGCTGCATTGGCGTTCAGGTCTGAATGAAGTTAAAGATCAAAGCGCAAGAGACGTTAGCACGGACGCCTACAATTGACAACTCCGCCGGAGCTTCGAAGAAGCATTTGTGCTTTCTTCCGGGAGTCCTGTGCTTTTGAATCATCGAGGGTTTTGAGCGTTGCACTGTATTGCGATGGTGCAACGAATCCTATCTCAAGAGAAGACATGCCAAAATTCTGGTTTGCGATACTACAGACGACATTATCAATGGGCTGGTTGAATTTTAGGAACTCACATTCGCTGCTTGACGTCATTGATCGTGCCATAAGCATAAACTACAACCGATGCTATTAGACAAACCAGGTGATATGGCTGCAGACCCACCCAGGTTAGACACATCATCTATTATATTCACAATTTTCTTGAACTGGGGACTTTGGGCTGTCACGCTGGATAATTCCGGGGTGAATGAAGTGAACTCGTCGAATACCAAAGAAGAATCGCACAATGGGCAGTACTTCTGGTTATTGTCCTTGTTCTTTTTGGCGTCAAGAAAACGGGGCAGGATCTGAAATTCGAACACGTGCTCGACTGGAAAGTTGAGCGGTAATACCGTTCAACTATTAACCGAGAAACCTACTGGCAAACTGGGGGTATGGAAGCACATTCGCCGTAGTGAACTCTCTCACGTCAAAATCGCCCGTCTGAGAGTTCTTGAATGCATATGCGTTACGGGTGCCTGTGGACTGCTTCGCCGGGGTAGCATTAGGATCCCCCAGGGGCTGCAGAAAGTCTGCGGTGTAGTCAGGGATATGGTCGACTTCATGGGTAATACTGGTACACACTTGCGCGGGCGTCGTTGGTTGATGTGAAGGTCGAACCACAAAGGGTCATGGCTAGCAAACCCGTTCAATGACTTGTGTGAAGGGTTCAATGAAAATAATTACTTCTCGCATCGTCACGCTTGAAGAGTACATTGTTTCTGGCAAAGTTAAAATGCAAGTCGCGGGATACAGTAGCGTTCGTGTTGTTTGGCCACACGGGTGGACTAACGCCGTTGGGCAGATCGAGATCGGCCAGGAGGTCGGGTGTTGCCTCGTCCGGGGTCGGCGCTAAACAATCAGCATCGCAATCTGGCAGGTCAGGCATGCTAGACGCCGACGGAGACGCTGATTGCGCAGAATTTGAGGCGGAAGCGGAGGCGGCTGAACCGCTGGGCAACGAGCTTGAACCAGAAGAGCTTGGGGAACTCGCGGAAGTACTGGATGAAAGCATGGACCCGGAGGATTCAGGCGACGCTGCGGAGGAACTAGCCGGAAGAGAAACCGAATTCGGCGAGTCGCTCGCTGAAGCCATTGATGAGGCAGAGGATTGAGGCAAGCTTGAGGAACCAGAGGATACACCCAAAGCAGAGGATGATGCTGCCGAGGATACCGACGTCGAGGAAATGGGCTTCGATCCAGAGCTCGGGCTCCCCGATGACGAACTGGAGGAACCAATTGCGGACAGCGATTTGGATGGTACGATGCCCGGCTGGGAGCTTGGGGCTACTGAAGTGGATTTGGATGACACGCTGGCTGGTCGAGAGCTGGGTGCTACCGCAACGGATTTGCTGGTCGCAAGTGTACTGGTGGTCACAGGTTTGCCGGTTGACGGGGATTTACTGGTTGGTGGGGGTTTACTGGGTGCAACCGTGGTTGGCTTTTGGGTTGTCCCTTTTATAATGGGCCCACCCTTTGCGGGATTCCTGCGTAAGAGGCCTTCATGTAAATTAATGCCTGATTTGAAGGAGTGGGTCAGAACATTTCTGGAGAAAATACGGATCACTTGAACGTACCTTCGTCTCTCCGTAAGGGGGACGCCTGAATCGTAATGAACAGACTCAGAAATGTAAGAAAATAATAATAATGGTTCATGGCGTGGGGATATGCTGTTGTGGATTGCCACCAGGGCAATGTAAAGTTGGGGTGGGGTCTGCCAGAGACTTAGTCTCATCAAACAAAACGCGACCCTTTTATATTCCCCCACAAAAACAGCTTGACGATCCGAGCGTCCCGTCAGGCACTGTTCCCGAACTGAGTTGCTAGCGAGACCAGAGTTCCGAGTTGAGGAATCGAATAAGATTCCGGGAACGGCGGAATTGCTAGTGTACAGTTACCAACACCATTCCCCAAGTGGTCATCATATCTAAACTGTAATTAGTACCCTTTGCAACACCATCGACGGTGATTGAATAGACCCGAAGCTGTACTTAGCGCTCGGCCGAATTTTCGAGTTGCTGATATGTGAAAACCAACATCGTGCACTGGTCAAGAGGGACATCCAGTTCAAGATTCACTGCGTTCCCACCCTACATAGACGCACCCCGGTGTACGTTGGTCTACGTGCGGCTACATGTGTTGATCTTCGTCTACGTCCGGCTACGTATGTGTACCCGACGTGATGTCGGTGTACGTGTGGCTACGTCCGGCTACGCGGTGTAGACATGGTCTGTCTACCCGTCAGCTATATATGTCTACGTGTGTCTATAGCGTAGACACACGTAGACATACCTCGGTCAACTTCATAATGCTGTTATACTGGGCAGTTTATGTATCCAGTTCCTCAGAATTGGGCGAGGTATGTGTACATTTGTCTACATCGGTCTACGTGTGTCTACATCGGTCTATCTCGGTCTACGTACATGGACCGAGGTAGACCGATGTCGACAAATGTAGATATATGTAGACGACCCGTGTCTACATGATGTAGACATACGTAGAAAGGGGCGTCTATCCTTGGTTTACAGGGATATACAGACCCTCTGTCTACAAGGGGTCGGAACGCAGTGACTCTCCTACTACGTTTAGAACGCTTTTTCCCCTAGTTTCCAAAATTAGAGACGTGTGGATCATGCTACGGTAGTCAATTGACAGATATGATCAGCACTGGCAAGGCGCCTTGTTGGACATTTTTGGTCATGCCGGGATGCTGAGAATGCGATGTTAAAGGTACTAGCAACCCGCGATTCGTTGTATTCGGACATCTACTATGGTCCATACGGACGGAGATCCCACTAGCGCGGTTAATGGGGAAATCGGGGCGCCGGTCGGAGTCTGTGTTTCAGCCCGTTATAAATAACGAAGTCAAAGTCAAATCAGATGTTGCAGTCAGCATGACGATGGAAGTTATAATTGCACAAGCGAATCAAGCTGCCACGTCGGGCGCCTTTTCGTCGCTCCCACCACGACAGTTTACCAGAACCTCAAATCTCTGGCTACGAGTGGGGAGTATCTTGGTGAAAGTCTAGTTTGTACGTGCCAGGAATCTACCGTCTACTAACAGTGCCTGACATTTTGACATGCAGAATGGAAATCGAACGCTGTGTGGCATGCGGTTCATTGAAATGGCAAGATAGTGAGCTGGACGCTTCGAAGGGGACACGGTGCACCGCCGACGAGTTTCTGCAGCGCGGAGACGGAGATCTGTCCACAGCCATACATATGCTCGATGCAGAGGTGGCACGTTTGAATTCCCTGCGACGCAGCTTGAATTCCTTACTTCAAGAGCGCCGGGCATCCATGTCTACAATCCGACGCGTCCCCAACGAGCTTTGGTCTTCCATTTTCACTATTTATGCCCAGATACGCAGGTTGGATCTGCCGGATGACAGCAACGCGGGCATGTCCGTTCACCTCCTTCTCATGCGGGTATCTCGGAACTGGCGGGACGTCGCGGAAGCTACACCATCCCTCTGGTCATTCATTGCCCTCCACATGGGACGAACATTCACCTGCCTCCCTGTCGAAGTAGCCCGAGCACAAGTGGAATTGCGGGTCTCGCGTTCCCGGCACGAGCTACTCGACATCGTCGTCAGAGCTAGTGGCTTTAGCTCTGACGACCTCGTCTCCTACTCCGAAATTTTGGAACGTATCCTTGGAGAGTCTCGCCGAATTAATTCTCTGGTCCTGGACATGCGTGTCACATTCCCTGTCCTCCCCAAATTCTCTAGCACTTTCGAATATCTCACATCGCTCACGATTAGCGATACTGGATTTTGCATCAGAGACTCGGACGCGGATTTCTGGAACGAGATCACTCGAGCACCTATTAATTCTCTGTCGCTCAGGAAAACCAAACCACAGCACGCACAGTTCGGCTGGAATCAAATCCACGAACTGAAAACGGATGATGTTGCGCTGCTGATGGGTCGGTTGGACGCTGCTTCGAATTCGCTGCGTCGGGTGGACCTCATAGGCTATTCCCAGACCTCTGGGCCTCTCCCATACGACAATCGCACAGTTAGAAACCGGACCATGCGATCCCTGAACATCGATTGCCACCATTCCGCGTCGGTTATCCTTCTTCAGCACCTTCAACTTCCAGAGCTGGAAGACTTGACCTTGAAGGGTTGCGATCATGTCAATTGGCGTGAAGACATTGGGTCCTCTCTTTCCACTTTCCTCTCCCACACCCACATCCAGTCTCTCACCCTGAACATCGATCTATCGAATGAGATACAAATGCTGCAAGACATATTTAAATCACTCCTTCATGTTCGGACGCTAAACGTGTCAGACTTCTGGACGGATGCCGATATGACCCCCATTTCCGAAGAACATGAGCATTGGTTCGCATTCCCGCTCGAAATCCTCCATACCTCCCTGAATCAACCGGTTCTTCCGATGCTGAACTGCTTCACATACAGAGTTTTCCCCCGGAGATTTGCAGGCGCCACAACTTTTTTCTCCTCTTCTGCGCTTGCGGAGGAGGTGGGCTTCATGCAATTTTTGCGAGAAGTCGATGATCTGCTGAAAAATCGCATCAACAGTCCCGGCAAGAAGAAGACATCAGCCAAGTTGAAGAAGTTCGTTTTGCTCGGTGGTGGGACAGCATTGGATGACTTTCCCCCATTCCTACGGCGGATTGAGAAGTATGAAAAGAATGGCTTTGTCTTTGAATTCGACCAGACTGACATGGGCTCAATGTAACTACGCGCGAATACATACGCAGGTGGCTTGTTGAGTTGTGGATCGGGTTCTGCTTGAGCTCGTCCCCAGCTTTAAATTCGCCACAGTCAAGTCGATGAAACTGAGCAATCGTAGACGCAAAAATCGAGATACGAGGAGCAGCTGTGACTAGTACTCACCCATATCCATGTGAGCCATGCGCCTATGAGACTAATTAATGAAGGAACCTTGAAGCTATTACTGAAGGTGCTCCAGAGTGCTCACACCGTTGAAAGCTGTTGATTTTATCCCTCGTGAACCAAGTCAGATATCACTCTCTGGCTGTTAGGCCTTTGGTTACAAGCTCATGAGGAGCTCGACTGTAGCTACTGTATTTATACGGATCTAAAACATCTAAAATATTCATCGGGGACGACTTGGCCATTCGGCCGGATCACAAATCATCAGTCAGTATCAGTCTACAACATGCGAGGTACGAGCACTCATATTGTTGTAGCGTCTGTTTATAAGAGACTAGCATCAGTCAGCTTTCCAGCAAATTCCAAGTGATGCCAGATTGCTTTTGTGTAATGAAATAACAATCTACTGTTTAATCAGAGCAAAAACCTGAGCTCTTTTGAATCCTCTCTCTTTCCTTCCCTTTTCGAATTTTATACCTGCCTTTCTAAATTTTTTTTTTCAAAAAAACCTTGTTTTTTTCCTATACGAAAAGTCGCTTGAAACTGTAGATTGTTATTTCATTACACAAAAGTTTACACAGGTACACAAAAGGTACAGTCCATATACAATACTATGCAGAGGGGTGGGGGAGTGTGCGCTCGACCGCAGCTCGCAGCTCGGCGAGAGCCACGACCTCGCGCGCAAAACAACAACAATACTACTAAAAAAAACCTTGGCCACGACCACGCACCTGAAACTCCCTATAAGGCTCCACCCACGGGTTCTTGTAGTTAGGCCGACGACGAATCTGTAGGAGTCGTTGTTAGGGCTGGAACGAAAGCAGGATGGTGGGAGGATGGGGGATGGCAGGGGGCGCCCTACGCACTCGTGAAAACACGTTTCCTCTCCCCCATGCGTGTCCGCGTCCGCTCGGAGAGTCAAGACCCGACAGGAATTCGAAGCCTCTCTCGTGCGCGCCGCACGAGGCCTCTCTCGTGCGAGTGGAGGAATCCCCAACCCACCAAAAAAAACGAAACGACACCGCTCACCCAATACTAACAAGCCCATCGGCCATATGATACTCCTACCCGCCGCTGTACGTGCTGTTGTTCAGAGGGTGTGGAGGACTTTGCCTTTTAAAGGGTCAGTCTCTCAGAAAGAAAAGAACCTATAAAAAGAGGGAGAGAAGGAATATAAAAAGGAGAGGAGAGAAGGAATGTAAAAAAAGGGAGAGAAGGCTAACCTGGCGTATGATTCTCTGGCTTGACGCGCCACACTTCCTTGACGCCAATGCTATACGTCTGCGCCTCCTTGTCCTCGCGCAGCCCATACATCGCGATCGCCTGTTTTGAGAGTGAGCCATGCGCGCCCTCGGCGAGGAGCGTCGCGCTGTACATAGTTAGCATTTATAAATAAAGAGAGACAGAGGTACGCACCGCGCGAAAGGCCACGCCCGGCTCGAACCTCGCCGAATTTGTGCGCTGGCGCGTGAGCCCCGCGTCGTATCACGCCCCTTAAGCTCTGCACCTCCCTCTTCCCCTGACCGGAGAGAACCGCGCCTCACCTCGTCATATTCCCCAGAACACCACCCCGGGAGCAAAGCGTCCAGCGCAGAGGGCTCGATCACCACGCCGCTGAGTATGTGCGCCCCAACCTCGCCGCCCTTCTCGAGCACGACGACGCGTACGTCCTTGCCGGTCTCGGCCTCGAGCTGTTTGAGGCGGATGGCGGCGCTGAGGCCTGCGGGGCCGCCGCCGACGATGCAGACGTCCACGAGCTCTTCTTCGCGCGGTTCCGAGGCGGGGTCGTACAGCGTGCGCAGGGACGGCGTGGTATGCAGGAGCGCGCGGCGAGGAAGGCGCGAATGGAGGCGGGCGAGCATCGCGGAGCGGAAAAGAGAGTGGAATTGATTTGCACGTGCTTACAGTATGTGGCAGTCGGCCCGGGAGCCGGTGGCCAAGGCCCAATCGAGCGCTTCTTCAGCGTCATCTAAGTTTAACGTTCATCTCTCTGGTTGGACTACCTGGACACAATCTTACGCCTTCACTGTCAACGCACGAGCTTGCGCGCGCTAAAAAATTTGAATAGTTGATTTCTTTTAAACTCTCTCGGGCTCCGGCATGACAAATTGGGTCGAAAACATGCTGTATCTACATCCTTGCAAGAAGGATGGATGGATCCCCTTCAATTTTATGATTATGGTACAGTACAACAACTAACTCTTTTAATTTTGATCCAGATCCAGGGTGACAGCCGGGCTTTTTCAATGACCTCGATGTCCCACCTACAGTAACACATCCGTTGACACGAGGTGTCAATGAACAGAACGAATGGTCGGTGGGCGCGACTGAAGTGATGCACACATATATTTACATATACATGGAATTTAATTATATATACGGAACATGACAGCCTTTCGTCGTAAAAATTAAAAATCCCTGGAATTCCGAATCCCTCCGCATTCACCGCTCTGCGCCGGAAATTAACCGAGTTTCTGACGTGCCCAAGTTTATTCGCCGACCTGGAGCGCGTGTCTCACAAAATTTCTCGGTGTACTCTCCAAGTTTCCTCACCTGTGAGTGAACAAGACTAAGTAATACAGTAGTCTGTGATTAAATCTATCCTCAAGAGACACGGTGAAATTTAAAGGTGTCACGTCACGCACCACCTCCCCACTCGGTGTGTACACTGGCAGTCTACGATACTAAAAAGGTGTGCTACGATACCTAGAGTATACACTGTATACCAAGTCACGTTCTCGATGATTCCGACATCCACATGATCCAGTTAGACTCTCATAAACAGACACTACAACGAAAAAAAAAGCTCGTACCTGCGCATTGTTGTAATATCCGGCGATCCACATCCAGATACAGTTTCGCGAATTCCACGTCTTTCGCTGTCGTATTCGCGTCCTCGGTGAGTACACAACCAAACTCATTCAGGACCGGCAACTTGAATTCGGGCTGGTTAGGTACCTTGACCGATCATCCGTTTGAAAAGGATTTGTTCCCAATTATCAATGATACCAATATCTCGCAAACGCTCGCCTTCACGAACCTTTTCGTAGCACATTTTCAACACCGCGCGGAAAGAACCGGTCAAGATCCGCAAATTTCCGGCAGCCATTCGCTAGTTCAAATCCTACAGATTTAGACCCTTTTGCCTAAATCGGGGTGAGGTCATGAACACCCCCCCGTCCCCGTTGTCCTTTAGCTGCAGCAACTTCACGGTCTCTGGGGTATCCTCGCTGCACTGTCCGCACTAGTACTGCGACAAACCTAGGTAGTGTTTTTATTAGGTATTTCGAGCTCTTGTCGCTCCAGATTATGACACTATTCGACTCGGGTGCCTGAACATTTGTCTGAAATTGACAAGGAGGATATCGTGGAATACTATAAGTTCTGCCTCAATGGTACCAGTATGCCTCCTACATGATGTGCTCGGTATGTTCTTATTCATTTCTCAGGTAGTCCTGCATATTCTTCCAAAACCTCGCTCTCCATCATATACAGGCTCCGAGTCGGCGAGTTTATAAACTGAGCACGGTGGTGCAACGAGCACAGATAATGATGATATGAATGCATTTGTTGTTGTGTCTCACGTTGACGCATGAAACGCTCCGAAACAATGAGTTGAAACTGAACCAAGCTTGAATTTGCACCTGATACGAGTTCAAACTCGCCGAAATGCAAGCCTAAATGTTGCGTAGCTCTCTTGCGGTGATACTGCTGACAATCCATCAAAATAATTGCTCCGTTTTACATGCTGCTAACGAAAAACCATTGACGCCTGGGTTGATGCCCTCTTTGTAAGAGTAAGAGTTCATCGTTCTACGTGTCCAGCAGTGGGTTCCTATCCTGAACTATGTGGGAGCTACTGTACTGCCCTTTGCCGTACAGATCTCCGCTGTTCACACACTTGACGCCTATTGTCACCCTATTGCTGCCCCTTCAAGACACCTTCATTGACGCCCTTTGATGCCCCTAAAAGAAACTGGCAGACTAAAAAATTCTGGCATATTATTGCCGGTATGGGCCATCTGGCTGCCATACCAGCTATACTGATCAGACACAACCAAATGGTCCCATACGTGCCAGAGAAATTCTATTTTGCTGATGTTCGGCCTAAAGAAGCAGAAAGATTGCGGGAAGGGCCCGATTCTCACCCTAACCCCCCTTTCTTCGGAAACGTGCCGAAATAAGCTAAGCGGGAACCAGGGCCCTGGTTCTCGGGTAAGATAGTTAGGCAGAGTTGGCGATCTGGGGGACGCAATAATCTGGTGTTTGAGTTGAGGTTTCGAAGGGAGATGTATTTTGGTGTGTAGAATGGACGTACGCAGTCAGCCCGGCCCAGAACCGACGGGCAAACCAATTTTTTTGGCAGCTCCAAGGAGAATAACCTAGCCTGGCTGGCCATATGCTGCCTTGTCTGAAATTGGAATGCAGGGAGGGGCTCTCTCAATGTCCGAAACGGACTTGGGAGTTCTAAATGTCCGAGGAAGGATGATTTCGACATAAAAGGGACAAATTTTGTTCATATTCGGTCATTTTCAAGGAGATCAATGGGCCGATGGGGTTGCCTACAGATTCTCCCTCACAACCTGATACTAGAGTAACACCCCTTGATGGACAGCTGTCAAGTACCAGATACCGAGGTGGCCGGAGGGGCCGAGGATACAGGTGGTCCAAAGGTCGAAAGACAAAAAGGATAAGTCCAGCGGGACCGACCGGGCCCGTAGGGTGGTGTCAACTATAAGGTGTAGGAATGGGCTTTTGGCTTCAGCTCGTGCGCTGCGCCCTTCACTACGCCCGGAGCCCAATTTCGGAGCGGAGGTCCGAAGAGTATGCCAGAGGAGTAGACACAATCTTAGTTGATATTCAAACTGAACTACAACTACGATACAGGTCACTATTTATAGTGGTATACAAAACTAAAGGAGATATAATGTAATTGGCAACACAACCAGAGGTCCGTGATGCGGTTGAGTCAAAGCATAGCCTAGCATAGCATAAGTGTGGAGAATGAGTTACCGGAACATCCGGAAAATGATGTGAGTCAACAAGCATATGGAAAGGCTGTGAATGGATACAATGCTGTGAGTCCCAATCGGAAGAATTACGGACCCGCTCGGGCCCGGATACGGTCCGCGGTCCGGGATTGTGACATGGCACGTGACAACAGCCTATTCCCTAACTCCATCTCTCTTGACATATCCGCGGAGGATAACCTGCTTCTAAAAGTGGTATGGTTAAACCAGATATCCACATGCAGTAAAATATTTACTTCCTGATCGTCAAGGACAGAGGGAAGTATCAGTCAGTGATCAGCATGTGCAAGGGATGCGGCAGCACTTACATGCTGATCGTTGAGGATGGAGGGAGCGATTGGTCAGTGTTCAGTGTGCTGGAGCGATGTGGTGGCACTTACGAGCTGATCGTGGAGGATGGAGGGAGCAATCAGTCAGTGTTCAGCATGCTGGAGCAATGCGGCAGCACTTACAGACTGATCATCGAGGACGGAGGGAGCGATCTGTCAGCATTCAGCGTGCTGGAGCGATGTGGCAGCACTTACAAGCTGATCGTCGAGGAAGGAGGGAGCGATCGGTCAGCGTTCAGCGTGCTGGAGCAACGCAGCAGCACTTACGAGCTGATTATCGAGGACAGAGGGAGCGATCGGTCAGCGTTCAGCATGCTGAAGCAACGCGGCAGCACTTACATGCTGATTGTCGAGGACAGAGGGAGCAATCGGTCAGTGTTCAGCATGCTGGAGCGATGCAGCAGCACTTACACGCTGATTGTCGAGGACAGAGGGAGCGATCGGTCAGTGTTCAGCGTGCTGGAGCGATGCGGCAGCACTTACACGCTGATCATGGAGGACAGAGGGAGCAATCGGTCAGCGTTCAGCATGCTGGAGCAACGCGGCAGCACTTACATCCTGATCATCAAGGACAGAGGGAGCGATCGGTCAGCGTTCAGCATGCTGGAGCGATGCGGCAGCACTTACAGCCTGATCGTCGAGAACAGAGGGAGTGATCGGTCAGCGTTCAGCATGCTGGAGCGATGCAGCAGCACTTACATCCTGATCGTCGAGGACAGAGGGAGCGATTGGTCAGCATTCAGCATGCTGGAGCAATGCGGCAGCACTTACATACTGATCGTCAAGGACAGACGGAGCGATCGGTCAGCATTCAGCATGCTGGAGCAATGCGGCAGCACTTACATACTGATCGTCAAGGACAGACGGAGCGATCGGTCAGTGTTCAGCATGCTGGAGTGATGCGGCAGCACTTACATACTGATCATTGAGGACAGAGGGAGCAATCAGTCAGCATTCAGTGTGCTGGAGCAATGCAGCACTTACAGTCTGATCGTCGAGGATAGAGGGAGTGATCGGTCAGCGTTCAGCATGCTGGAGCGATGTGGCAGCACTTACATCCTGATTGTCGAGGACAGAGGGAGCAATCGGTCAGCATTCAGGGTGCTGGAGCAATGCAGCAGCACTTACGAGCTGATCGTCGAGGACAGAGGGAGCAATCGGTCAGCGTTCAGCATGCTGGAGCAACGCAGCAGCACTTACATACTGATCGTCGAGGACAGAGGGAGCGATCAGTCAGTGTTCAGGGTGCTCGAGCAATGCAGCAGCACTTACAAGCTGATCGTTGAGGACAGAGGGAGCGATCAGTCAGCGTTCAGCATGCTGGAGCGATGTGGCAGCACTTGCAGTCTGATCGTCGAGGACAGAGGGAGCAAATGGTCAGCGTTCAGCATGCTGGAGTGATGCGGCACTTACAGTCTGATCATTGAGGACAGAGGGAGCAATCGGTCAGCATTCAGCATGCTGGAGCGATGCAGCAGCACTTACATACTGATCGTCGTGGACAGAGGGAGTGATTGGTCAGCGTTCAGCATGCTGGAGCGATGCAGCAGCACTTACAGCCTGATGGTCAAGGACAGAGGGAGCAATCGGTCAGCGTTCAGCATGCTGGAGCAATGCGGCAGCACTTACATCCTGATCATCAAGGACAGATGGAGCGATCAGTCAGCGTTCAGCATGCTGGAGCGATGCAGCAGCACTTACTCCCTGAGCGTCAAGGACGGAGGGAGTGATTGGTCAGCATTCAGGGTGCTGGAGCAACATGGCAGCACTTACATACTGATTGTCGAGGACAGAGGGAGTGATCGGTCAGCGTTCAGTGTGCTGGAGCAACGTGGCAGCACTTACATCCTGATTGTCGAGGACGGACGGAGCGATTGGTCAGCATTCAGTGTGCTGGAGCAATGCAGCAGCACTTACATCCTGATTGTTGAGGATGGAGGGAGCGATCAGTCGGCGTTCAGCATGCTGGAGCAACGCAGCAGCACTTACATACTGATCGTTGAGGACAGAGGGAGTGATCGGTCAGCGTTCAGCGTGCTGGAGCAACATGGCATTACTTACTTTCTGATTGTTGAGATGGGGGGGATCGGTCAGCAGCATGCAGCAGGGTGGGAGGGACATGAAGGTACTGACCCCTCTCAAACCCCTTTGACGCAGTAGGTCAAACAGTGGTCTATTTCGGATATACCCGGCAACATCAACCGCTGTTCCAAACTCCTCCCCTACATTTTCCCCTCAGTGCTTTAATTATCTCAAAGTGCGCTAACTCACATATACAATCGGCGTTATTGGGGTTATCACTGATTAGAAGCCCTACCATTTCCCTATCTTCCATTAGTACAGCAACGTGAAGTGGAGCTCCGAAGCATTTCCCTGATTCCTGCTCAGCGTTGTCACTGCTGCATAGTATTTATTTCCTTACCATCCACATTCCGCCCCGCTCCTGCCCCAAGCAAAGCATTGGCCACTTCGACCTTTCCACTCGCGCATCCGGCGCAAAGTGCTGTCCCGTAGTCTCCTCCTAATTACATATTCTTAATTATCCAGGTTATGAGCATGAAAACAAAACACTGACCCACTTCGTTCAAGCATTGCATGAACTCCTGAGACCCAAGTAGAGCCTTCACGGTGAGGACATGGCCGCTTGCTGATGCAGATTGTAGCACTTTGCTGTAATCTACACCTAGAATTCTTAATTATTTAGGTTATGAGCATGAAAACAAAACACTGACCCACTTCGTTCAAGCATTGCATGAACTCCTGAGACCCAAGTAGAGCCTTCACGGTGAGGACATGGCCGCTTGCTGATGCAGATTGTAGCACTTTGCTGTAATCTACACCTAGAATTCTTAATTATCCAGGTTATGAGCATGAAAACAAAACACTGACCCACTTCGTTCAGTCTAAGTAGAGCCTTCACGGCGAGGACATGGCCACTTGCAGATGCAGATTGTAGCACTTTGCTGTAATCTACACCTAGAAATTGTGGTTATATATATGGGACAAGCAAGTGTAATCTTACCAGGTACAGGTTCATCTCCCCCATTTACCAATGTCCGAAGGAACTGTACCAACTCTGTCTTTCCATAGAATGTAACCAGCTGGGAAGAGTTGTCAAATGTAGTGCCGGCCAAACGGACTGCCGCCTTGGGATCAGCCCCATTCTTGATTAAACGTCCAAGTTCCTCAACAACTTGCACTGATGTTGCCAGACACTCGCGTAGAAGCAACTCCTCAAACTGCTCCTGAACACCTTTCAGCTTTTCTCGTATGTCTTGCAATGCGCCCCAAGCATCGCGGAGCCGAATAATAAGGAGCAGGAGGGCAAGAACTTGTCCGAAACCCCAAGTGCCTTCATCGCCATTTTGATCGCCCTTGTTACGAAGAAGGGTGAGTTCAATGTCGACAATGAAGAGGATGTTGATGGCGACAAGGAGGACTAGGCTGATGATGAGAAAGCAGTGTAGGGGGCTGGACAGGTAGAAGGGAATAAGCTGTTGCATTGTCACCTTAGTTATGATGCTCACCCGATGATGATACCGGGGTCTTGGTTGACCTGAAGATGTTCTCAGTGGACTGGAGAGCCTTGTCGCACCATGTCCAGAATGATTGATGCCATTTCCGGGACCAGTTGTATGAGATATGAAGAGTGAGGAAGAAGGCGAAGGGAGGAATGAGGTTGAGGCCGGGGATGAGAACAATCGAGTACATCCCAAGACATGATGCGTAACGGCTTCGATGAAAATCGCGCAGGCACCCCGATAACTGTAAGCGTGGGATCGCAGCTGGGATCGAGGGCCAGGCCGAATTTGGACGGATTGCTCCATAGCCATATTCCAACGCGGCCATGAGCGACAGGTGGATGGAACCGAGAGTAAGGACAGGCTGCTCAGAGATGAAGCACCAGATGCGTTGGGCGATGCGCCAGATGCGTTGGCGATGCCCAATGCGTTCGACGATACTAATTCCTCCGTGCTGGCACCGGCTCCCTCATTCCACCCTAGCAATTCCGGAGGGTTCAAGGAGAGTGTCGCACCATTCGCTCCAGTTTGCTCCAGTGGGCTGGTCATCGCGCTTGCTTCGATAGTGGACAAAGAGAATAAACCAGATCCACGTGCTGGTGTTATTCATCCAGCTAAGATCCAGGACGACAGCGGCATGGTAACTGGTGATCGTTTGGTTGCCTCCAGCGCCTTTGCCAGGATAATGGTGGTAAGGAGGATGCGAAGGCAACTGCAAGCATGCCGATAGATTGGTCTTTGATGCCCTTCAGCTCGTCCCTAGAAATCTTTCATCCCAGAGATGCACGATGACGGGCAAGAAGCATGTAAGATTTTGCGCGTAGATGGCTGCGCGAACGCCAATGCCAGAGACATCTGGGTTGGAGGGGATTCTGCATGGTCGATGGCCATGGTGGTGGAAACGAAGAGTGCTGACGCCACGTGTGGAACGGCAGGAAACGCCGCCGCATGCATTTCATTCAATTACACCGGAATGGGACAGACAGGACGAATATTAACGTGACATTTTACCAAACTTTCGACGGAACCTCAAAGAATGCCGCCGCATGTCCCTGTCATGTCCAAGTCATGTCGTTCAATTGGGTGTTGGAATTCAACTAGTTCCCCGTTGGCAAATACGCCCGCAATTTGGACCACAGTCAAAGACGCCAGGACCCGGTTTATCCCTTAAGCTTGGAGCTATGTCCGGGGGCGGACAAGAAATTTAGGATTTGACGCCCGAAACATTCATCAATTGTCTGTCTTAAAGCTAGCTTTTTGATCACACTGAGCTCCCCTCACATAACGCGTCTTCTATGTTGGAATACGAGTTGCGTGTGCGCGCACTGCCCTGCGGCGCACTCTGTTACCAGGTCCCCGCCCTTCGTTCCTGCATTCTCGTTACTGTTCCTGTGCCCGACACACTTAATTGGTACCTTAATTACTCTTCATTAGCACTTATGTCCTGTAGCCAGCGAAGAATTCCCCGCGCGTTTGCAACGGGTTCACTGCTAATACTGGATTGCTCTATTGATTCCAACATTCTAACCATTCGGTCTCCGTCTATGTCAGACCGGTGTACAAAATTTCCTCCTCAGATGAGACTCACTACGCGACTGGATGTCCGTCCCCAAATCTAGCGCCGTGGACGATCAAGATGACGGCTGTTTGTTCCGCCGATCTAACACAGCCACATCACCTCGTTGCTTCCCGCCCCCACGCCGCCGCCCGCGCGACGCCGCCGCAGAGCAAGTCTTGTTCCCACCGACAAACTCCGCCACGGATGCGCGTTCGCGTCTCAGAGTCACTCAGACTAGCCGGACGCCATGCGGTGTGCACGGCTGGCGCTCTGAAACGCTTCTACTTCGAAAGTGGCAGACGCGCAGGCGGACCATACTCGCTTTCTCTGCCCTCCCCCCGAGGTCGGCGACTCGTCGACGGAAACGCGGATTTCCTCCTCCCCCCCTCCCTTCCCTCCCCTCTTGTCGGGTACACCTCGTACTACTCGCCTTGCATCGGGTAGACGAGGACGGACGTGGCATGTAGCGCCACTCCCACCCATCCTATCTCCTCCCGGGTCGCGATCATGCGAGACATTACCCACTCGCACGAGTGCCCCTTGCTTCAGATGTCTTTCGCTGGGCGGCTCTTCTCTCTTGACCTTCCTCCTCTTCGTGTCCGTCCCGTTTATCCACACTTCCCTCAGCCTATAACTACTCTGGCAAGCTCGGACAGATCAACTTCCTCGACGGCGTCATGGGCTACGCAAATGCGCAGTGAATGCTCGGCTACATCCTCGTCATCGTCGAGCTTATCGCAGCCCGAGTACAAGGGCCTGATACCGATGTTTGGCATCGTGAGTGACGGTGCGTGTCTTCTTCCGGCGCGCGATAGCAACACTTACCCGCTCGTCACAGCCTACCTCCCCAACATCGGATGCGACCTGCTCACCTCCTTGTACGTCGGCCTACCCCCCCCCTTGCTTCCTCCTGCTGCAGCACTGACATGACGACGCAGATACCTCCAAGCACAATATGATCCGCGGCAACACGAGCAGCAGGCCCTTTATCAGCGTCCACGACGGCTTCCAGGGCACCGCGTCGTGGGCGGGCTTCCTCCTCGAGTCGGACCGCATCATCCTTGACATGCACCCCCCCTACTTTGCGCTCGACCAGCAGCCGAACGACTCGCTCATTGCGACGAGCACGGACCCTTTGGCGGCGGACGGGAAGCCGAAGCAGGCGTGCAGCTCATGAGGGCCGTCGTTGATTACGAGGTGAGCTCGCGGTTTTGCCTTTTTCGGTGGTCTGGAGAGGGTGAACGCCCGATCCGGCAATACCATTGTCGCTTTTGCGGCTGCCATTGCAGCGCTCGCCGTCAACGCTGCCCCTGCGGTCAGTTTTTTCGATCTCTCAACGCGAAATGAGGCCTTACTAATATATCTCCACGTCCTAGGCATTCGAAGCTCGGGTCGACGGGCTTTGCACCGATCGAACTTCTCGGGCGACTGCACCAACTATGGTTTCTTCAACGACTCGTGTTCGAACTTCCCCGGCGAGTTTAACGACATCTCGAGCTTCGGGCCCGGTGCTGGCTGGTCGTGCACCATGTACACGTTAGTCATCTCTTGCTTTCCTCCTAAGGCTGTGGAATTAAATATTAGTGCTTCAGCGGTAGCAACTGCAACGATGACGCCTACACTGGCACCAACCCCGGGTTCGCGACGCTTCCCGCATTCCTCAACGATGCGTTCAGCTCCGTCCGTTGCGAGCGCATCTAGATTTGGGATGCCGTCTGAAAGCAAAGAAGGGAGAAGGGTCTGGGTCAATAGGTTACATGTTTCATGTCTGGTCTTGAGTTCTCAATACAATGCAAATTCGTGACTTGAGGAGGCACTGCGCAACTTGGAATTCAGAGGTTCCGGTGGGGCCCGGAGCCGCGATCGGCAGGACATCTCAGAGGTGTCGGGATTACCAGCCATAACCTGCCGGGGTTGGATATGCACAATTTCACGACGAAGTGCACTGCTGGCTCGACGCGAGGGTATTTCGAACTCGGGAATTATTTCAACGGCTTTGCGTATAGCCGTTGATCGAAAAGTGGCCGGAGCCAGAGGTGATCGAGAGGGACTTTAATGACTGTTTGAAGACGAGGTCACGACCAACAGTAGAGTATGTCGACTCTTTCTCCACCCTTTCTTGTAAATGCCTGACCATGCACCGCGTCGTATGATTAGGGATCCTCCCGACGAAATTTTAATGGACTTGGACTCGATGGACCTATCCCGGATCCATTCGGCACAAGCAACTTCAACGCCTCCGCACCACTGATAACCGCTGCCTCGGCGCTGTTCGGGAACAACTACTTCCTCAACATTACGGACCTGCACAATAACCTCACCGCTACGCAAATCCTCCGTTGATGTGCGAGCACGGCAGCATCCCATTCGCGCTTTCCCTCGCTCTCCGCACTACCCAGATTTTAAGGACGCCTGTTACCCGTCCTACATTCAGCATCCACAAGAAACTGATGTGCTAGTCGCGCGGCTGATCGGGACGTGGTTCTTCAACCGATTCAACACGGACCATGCCGAGTACATTCTCGACTTGAGCGTATTTTTTTTGTAAATCGCGCTGTGCTCGATAAAGCAGTGATAATCGCGCAATCGTTCAACGAGCATCCGATATACACATCGCCTGGGCTACTGCTGGTTAAACCGAGCAAGACGCTCGCGGGGACGATTATTGTGTCGGTGCTGATTGCGATGCAGCTCGTGGGGCTCGGGATACTTGTGTGGTATATATTCAGTGCCGACGTGGACGACGTCGCTGGATGCGCGGATCGGAAGGGAGGTGGTAGAGGGCGAGATACCGCCGCTGGGGCCGGTGATTGAGGAGGATGTGAAGAAGATGAGATGCACTGGTTGGGGTGAAGGATACGGCCGGTGTGAGTCTATCCCGTGTGAGTACCGGGGATTTCGAATCGGGAGACTGATGTTGCCCTTATGAGAAACAAGGAGGCGTCGAATATTGAGCTGACTTTAAGCGGGCGCGGACTGATTAGACGAGGGTTGGTGTAACTAGATGGTTTACTGTGTAATTCGTGTGTAATTCGCACCAATGGATTGATCCGAATTCTGTTCGCAGAAGAGTTTAGGCTAGCACTCGCCATCCTCCCAATCTCTCATTCAAGACCAGCTCGCACTTGATTCGAATCAGAAGGGATTTTATATCTATATCTAGACGTGCGCCAGAAGAAAAGAGTTACCATACCTCCAAGAATCTAGAAATTCCACCCGCGTGAAACTAGCTAAATTCCCCAACTTTACACACTGAAAGACGAAGAGAAGATACTGCCAAGCGATCTCGGGCGCTAGGAACTCGGACCAGAACAGCGCATTCTAAAATAATAAAATTACTTTCCTTCAGGCTCACTTCCAATCAACAAAAAAGAAACAATTCCGTGTCTGATGAAATGCAATGCGATGCGATATGAGTTCGTTTCCGTCTCGGTACGTACGTATTTTGCATACCCCACCACCACACCGGCCCCCATCTCCCTTTTGTCTGCGAGCGTCCGTTGAAGTTCTGTCGCTTTTGTTGAAATATCACGCCGTGTCTCAGGTGAGCGCTGAAGCAAGAAGACGTCAGCACTCCAAAAAAAAACAAGGGCAAGAGGGCAAGGGAAAGCCACGACGAAACAGGAAGCCAAGAAACGAAACGAAACATACTATACTTCGGCCCCCCACCTCCCTCGGGCACAGTCCACATAATATCCTGCGTCGGTACCTTGATATCCCACAGCTTGCAGTGGATGCCATCGAGCGTTAAGCTTTAAGAATGACAATCGAAGAGGAAGAGCCCAAAGCGCACCTGTGAATTAATAACAAGCTTCGTCCCTTCCCAGCCTTCTGCCTCGCCATCGGCCTGTACCAAAAAAAATCCTCATCAGCATCCCATGTAGAAACGGTTCGCAAGGAGGGTAGAAACGCGCGAAAAAATAAAAGAAAAAACAGAGAGAACAACCACGCACCCCCGCATTCCCCGGAACGACCTTCCCCCCGTCGTCAGGCACATACTCATACACCCCCGCCGGACACGCGCGCTGCAGCAACCCCGCACACGTCCCCACGTTCGCCTGTACGTGCGCGCGCCGGCGCGCGGGGGTTGCTTGTGTCTACGTCTGCGTCTTCCTCCTCTTCCTTCTCGCCCTTCTCCCCGTCTGCAGCTGCGAGGAAAATCAGCACCTTCAAATAAAATAACGAAAAAAAAACGCAGTATGGAGCGTGGAGAGAGAGCTCAAGACAGACCTCCCACCCCCTCATAACCCTCAAATGCACCGCCTCGCCCTCGCCATGGTTCATCCCCGTCAGCGCCACGCTGCTCATCAGGTCCGTGCTCAGCGGGGGCTCAAACGGGGGGGTACTCGATCGGCTTGCAAGCGTGGCGGGGAGCGTCGCGAGCGCGTCGGGCAACGAGGTGGAGGGGTTGCTCTGTGTGTTGCGTGGTGCGTGGTGCGTGGTGCGTGGTGCGTGGTGCGTGTGGCGTGTGGCGTGTGGCGTGTGGCGTGTTGCGTTGCGTGCGAGTGAAAAATACGGGGTCGAGTTCGTTTCACGAATTTGAGATAAAAGCGAGCGAGCAAGATCAGTCTCACATCCCCAGCTCGCAGTAAATGGCACTCACCCCATTCCCCCCGTGGGCATGATGCCTCAACATCCACGGCACCCTACCCCTCAACATCGTGTCCACCCCCGCATACATCACCCCGCCAAAGACGCCCAAGCGCGTGTTGAACGCGGGCCGCACGTTGCGCACGGCCCAGAGGTCGTTTTAGGCGGGGGAGTTGAGGAAGGCGGTTGTGTAGGCTGTTAGGGAGAGGGGGCGTCGGAGGGGGCGTTTACGGTCTGAATGGAGTTGAGTTGGTGAAGATGTGGACGGAGGGAAAGCGGTCAGGGAGCAAGGGGCGAGGAAGAAAAATAAGCGAAGGTCGGGTAGGTAGGAGACGTGAAGCACGGTGCGTTAAACGAGAAGACGAGGAAGGTGAGAAACAAGTCACAAAGAAAACGCACCTCCCCCTCCCCCTCCTCCATCGGCGTAACTTGAACGTCTCCGGAGACGCAGTCGACACAAACACCGCGCTAGGGTGGAGCGCCGCAAAGGCGGCCTCGGCGGCGAACATGCCGGTCTGTGGGCGGGATGTTAGTTCATTAGCTCACAAGAATCATCGAAGTCGAAGTGGGAGGAGATAAGTGAGGGAGTAAGATCAAGCGAAAACGAGCTAGATTTCCTGACGCAGCAACAGCCGGTTGAAAGAAGGAAAATAAACAATTGCCGACGAAGCCACGCGTCTGCGTCTGCGAAACGACCCAGCCCAATGTCGTGTCGCGAAACGCCCTGAGGAATCCATCTCCGCCCAACAAAGTGCATAAAAACGCACTCACCCGCATGGCATTATGCGTCCCCTTGATCTTGGCTGTGTTCACCACCCCCGCGGAACACCTGCGGCGAGGACTCGTTAGTATGTGTGCGTCCAAAACGGCCTCGAAAGTAAGAGGAAAAAGGGGGGAATCTCCGCTTCGAATTGGCCTGAGGACGGGGCGAGTCCGGACGAGGGAATTGGTATCGCAACGCAGCCCACAGTCTTTAAGTAAGAGAAAACCCCCAAAAAAACTCACCCGATCACCACCACCCCGGAAAATCCAACCTCGGCAAACTCTGCAGCCCTCCCTCCGTCAGCGTGCGCGCGCCGTATGCCAGCCTTTCGTCCATCTGCGGCGGGTGCGGGATCCTTGCCGCCCACCCCTCATACCCTCACTCGTCACCTCCTGCCTCACAGGTCTCACCCCGCCCTCCGCGCACTCGTCGTACTCCCCCGCAGCCCGGGAGGAGCGCGTCCAAAGCGGAGGGCTCGATCACCGCGCCGCTGAGTATATGCGCGCCGACCTCGCCGCCCTTCTCAAGGACGACGACGCGTACGTCCTTGCCGGTCTCGGCCTCGAGCTATTTGAGGCGGATGGCGGCGCTGAGGCCGACAGGGAGACGTCCACGAGCGCTTCTTCACGCGGTTCCGAGGCGGGGTCGTGCAGTGTGCACAGGTACAGTGTGGTAGGCAGGAGGCACGCGCGGCGAGGAAGGCGCGAATGGAGACGGGCCAGCATCGCGGAGCGGAAAAGAGAGTGGAATTGATTTGCACGTGTTTACAGTATGACGCGGGGAGCCGGTGCCCAATCATCTGCGTGGGATTCTGAACTCTCGCTACGAGAAAGAGTATGTATACCGTTTCCGCCCACTCGCACTCGCAAATCCTCGCTGCAATGAACAGTCGACACCCGCCTCCCAGACAAACTACATAGCACAACAGCGTTGCTGGTACCCTGCATCGACTTCCATTTCTTCATCGAGTCTTCCCGCTGGCGTGCGTGCAGGCTGCGACCCTTTACCGCTTCCCAGTCCTATATCGCTCCCAGCCAAAAATAAATAAATGCTGCTCCTGCGTCCAGTGGGCCGTGGTCGGTCAGGGACGGGCAAGAGAACCAGGAAAGATTGCCGGGAAGAAGAGGTCGCAATAGGACGACGAGACCAGCACTCGATGTTCGTTCATGCTCCGAGGTTTTTTTTATTTTTAAATGCGCCACAGACCGGGAGCGGGGCGGACCGTGCGAGAAAACACCGTCGGTGTACCGCATGCACCTCCTCGCAAATTCGTCTCTGTACAGATCTCTACATTTATTAAAAATATATAATGTCTTTTTCTAGGGATAACTCGGCGCGACTAACGTCGGATCTGGCTTCCTGCTACTCCACTCTATCAGCCACGGAGGAAGTGTCAGCTCCTTTAAGTTCCGAAGGTCTTCAAGGCGAGCGTCCGTTGAAGTTCTGCCGCTGTTTTGTTGAAATATCGCGCCGTGTTTCAGGTGAGCTTCCCTCCAGCGCACGCCAAATTCGCCGTGGACGAGCGGGACGCCCGCAAGCCGGTGGATAGTGATGCGTACGTGGAAGAGCGCGTGGCGGGGGAGAAGATGGTGAAGCTGGGCCCTCAACCCTGTCGGGTGGGGAGCGGGGTCAGTATCGGCGGGGACGGAATGGGTCATTGAGGGTGCATGAAGCGAGGGAGAGCAAAATTCACCGGTGGCGTGTGGCGCACCTCTTCCCGCATGGGCAACGGGGACGATAACGACCCGCCCCCTCCGCCCATCCGAACTCGCCAACATCGCCTCCCCGCAATACCACCTCTTCGTCTGCGAGTGGACCGCGCGCATGTACGAGGACATTGTGCCCATATTCGACGCCGTCACCGAGGAATCCGGCGTATACAACCGCCTGACGAATGACTGCCCGACCTTCCTGCAGTAGGGGTGCATGGGCATACGTCAGTGTGGCATGAAGATATGCTTATGGTGGAGGTCGGACGGCCACTCATCTTCCCGAAGATGGCGTTGATGATGTACCGCACGATGTTGCGAGACCTTGTTTGAATTTTGAAGAAAGTGTCCGCAAGTTGATCGCAAGGCCAAACGTGTTCGTGAAATTCTTCCAAAATTCTTCTTTGCTGCCATGACGCTGGTATTAATGGTAATAATTTCGGTATCGGGTATGGCTTCGAAGGACAGTATCGGAGGGCGGTAGGTACCGAAGACGCGTTATGCTCGTTGAGAAATTTCAACCAGAACGGGAATATGATGGGAGATAAGATAACCTCGATAAGAGGCTGGGAAAGATAACAAAGCATAACACCAGTCATCAAACGACAATAACGCTCTTTGTTGCTCTTTTCCCAATCTTTTCTATCACTGCTCGACAGTCCCGTTGAGTTTGGGCCAGCATGCCAAAGGGAAAAACCACGGGTAAACCCGCAGTGGAAGAGGTGTTCTTCACGGTTGAAGAAGCTGTTGCAGCTGGTGCAGACCTTAGGACCGTCCTCGCTACCGGCGTAAAACCACCGGAGATCGAGGATGTGCTCCGAGACCCTGCGAAGTGGAACGCAGACTGGGAGCGCACGAGCCATATCACCCCCATCCATTGGTACCGCCGGGAACTCCGCGACCAGAAGTTGTTGTCGAAGGCGATGCTCGATGCCCGCTACGCGGGATACCCGGTACTCATGCGCCAGACGCTTGACCTGCAAATCAGCATAATTCAAAACATATACACCTTTCGATACCTCGGGTTCGATGAGAAGTGGCTGCGTGCCGACCCAGCCGTCCGCGAGAAACATGTGCTCGTCGGCCTTACCACCTCTTGCGCCGCTGCTCACAATCTCCATCATGCTCGGCGGCTCTGCCCTAGAGAGCTCAATGTCCCTCGTCTTACTAAGGATGGAAAATACCTAATCGATCTTCTGAAGAGTGTCGTCCCAGAAGATCTCACAGCTCCTCCAACGCAAGTCAAACATTTTGCGCACCCAGACTGGGACGCGCTACGTGAATACCATGATAAGTCAAACCCGAAGGATGCCGATAAACTGTGTCACCAAGAAATGTTGATGCTCAGGACGAAACTCATCTGTGAGCGCCATATCGAGCGTCGCCAATATTCCATTAATTAGACCGCCCAGGTCATGTCCTTGAATCAACCTTCAGGTCGTTCTTAGGCTTGGAAGTAAATAACATCAAGATTTCGAAGGTGCATGCGATCGAAAAGAAGCTAAAGTCGCCGGAAAACCATCGAACTTTCGTTCCGCCCGGCGCACAGCTCTCGCGCACCGGGTGCCACTCGAAGATGTGTCGAAACGGGATGTATCGAGCCGTGGATATCCAAAGGAACAAAAATTCTTGCGTTGCGGGCCGTGCTGGAAAACTCTGCTGCGTGAAGTCAAGTACTGCTCTCGGTACGATTCAGATTCATCCTCCGAGCTCGATCCGGTCTAATTCAACCTTTCTCGCTGCAGAGTGTCAGAAAGAGGACTGGAAGCCTAACCACAGGCCATTTGCGGGAAACCACTTGATTTCGATACGATGGCCAAGATCGCAACCCCTGCTACATCACCTCCCAGCCGTTTCACCTCCGTTGTCGGCCCTGCCGTTGCGGGGTTCACGCGATCCACAGCGCTCTCGTACCTCATAAGCCAGCTCTGTCTCCGACCTGAAGCCGATTATCTGATCATGCCCACGCCGACAACAGACCAGGTTATCGACTTCGGTCGATGCGGAAGCTAAGGCGTTGTTCCGCAGTATCCGCGACAAAGCTCTCACTTCAGGTGACCGCGAGGCGGTGGCCATGATTGCGCACGCTATCTGTTGGTGGGCCTCCCTCGAACGATACGGAGGCCCCGTCAGCCCTAATATCGTTGTCGAACAAATCCGGGTGGAATTCGCGTTCGAGTCCGCGAAGGAGCTGTGATCGAGATGGAGCAGCGACAAATCAGGGATCCGTTGAAACGGCCGTGCGTATTATTGTTATTATCCTGCGCGCCCTCTTGAGTGACTTCTCTTCAGACCTTTCCTCTGGAAAATGGATCCGACAGCGTGGATCGATTTCTGCAAGCGACACCAGGTCGGGCAAAATCAAATCAAGTTTATGAATGCCTAACGTGGACGTTCAAGAGCAGGAATGATTCGAGAACTCCAGTAGATGTACATTTATCTTTGCTGGTGTAGTACATATGGCCAATAAGACATGCTGCTGCTACGCTCCCACTTACTCCAGAGTTCAATGGCTGTCGTTTCAAGCATCCCATGGCCATGAATCATCGAGCATTGATTATAATCATGCAAAACTCGTGCAACATCTTTCTTCAAACTGATTATTCCCGCTATACCCATATCTTAGTAGTGGGTCAGACAAACTACATAGCACAACAGCGCTGCTGGTAGCCTGCATCGACTTCCATCTCTTCACGTTGGCGTGTGACACTTTCCCGCCTCCGAGTCGTATCGTTCCCATTTCCAGCAGAAAAAATTCATCATCCCCTGTTTCCCGCACTGACAATTATCCCCCAGCAATTTATGGCCCTCATGTTTCCACCTGATCTCGAACGCTTTTCCACGCCCTAAAACTCTAGAACTGCTCCAAAAGACTCCATTTGGAAGCTGTAAGCTACTTAGTATCCACAGCGCAGGAATGACGCACGGCCAGCGTACTATAGTCTCCGTGAACTTGCTTGCGTGAAGCCGTGAATGATGGGCCTTTGCGAGCTAATTGCCGTTGAATTGATGGCCATCGAGGAGAAATCGCCTGTAGATCTAGACGGACACGGAGACGTTTCAAGCAACCTTTGCGGAGAGCTGATGAATGGTGTTGGGCAGTGTTGGGCCAGTTGGTAAGTCTCGCTACTGCACCCGGACGTGATCCTGCTTGATCCGTGCATTCCGGACCACCATGACGGCTCAAATGTTCCTGACCAGCCAAATCCCTTCGAATCCCTCGGCATTTGACATCGGGCGTATCTTAAACCCGCTGACGTGCTCAACGGCGCTGGTGGATCATTGCAACTGGCGAGTTATTAAACTTGAGAGTGCAGGACAGTACCTTGACGTACCAGAAAAATGTTGCTTCAGGATCGTATCGGGTCAACATGGATATCGTTCCACTTGAAGAGCAGCACAGATCTGGATTATGTGCTGGGGTAGTGTGCAGCATGCGTGCTCAGAGAACCTTCCCTGCCGACTTTCAACCTCCGGACGATCTTCCAGTGACGGGTGAGGTCATCAACATTCGATACGCCCATCAGACCACATGGTTCCGCCCTTGTAGTGTACTGCATCAAAAATAGCTCAGTCAGATAAATAACTCTGGGGCGAGTGCCAGGTGATCATTTTCCCCTCCATGACGCGCCCCGTATTTCCCGACGCACTTGAGAAGATTCTTCAATACACTGCCGTTGTCGCAAAGGCCCTGCAAGATGTGGCGGCCACAGCCCAGATACCCTCCTCGACACTCTCTGTACTGTTGTGCTGGCAATCGCCCCTCTCATGGAGGTATGTTCATGTAATGCAGAACTGCCTGTCTCGTCTCAATTCAACGGCAGAATATCAAACTTCAAAAAGACCGATGCCTCCGCATGATGGAGGAGATTCATCAATTGCTCTGTGTACTCATGGGATTGTGCATCCACTCCGAGGACATCCGATCTCCCGAGATGCTCCATGAGATCGCCCATTTTGCCACGTACGTTGGATGTTCGTCATTGATTGGATTAGTACTGAGTTCATTTGTCTTTTTTTTTGGTTGTAGCACGCTTCAAAAATTTCAGTCCTGTCTCAGGGAACTGGGCGGGCTGGGGAAATTCAAACGCTTATTCAAGCAAAGCGAAATTACCGCACAGTTGAATAGATGTGAGAAGGAGCTACGAACAGCGTCGGAGATCTTTACCGTAAGGACCAATCCTAGGAGATGAACCACGGCTGACAAATGGGTTGATAGACTCAATGTGGAGTAGGCCTCGCAAGCGCTCTTATAGAGTTCAATATCGACGTTGAGGAACGGCATCAAGAGCTCCTTGAGCTAATTTCATCCCAGAGTGACTCATTTGATAATCTTTCTTCGGTGAGCATTTTTCGCGGTTTACGCTCATATTGGCTGACATGACTCAGATACGCAGGAGTTCTTTGAATAGCAGGTAACGAAAAACTGGCCGTTATTTGTTATCAGCACTGACCACCGGTTGAAGCAGTTCTGATTCTCTCTCTCTGCTCCCGGCCTCCCCAAAAGTGTTTCACGGGCGGGATTCCGAGCTCAGGGATCTCATTAATAGCCTCCTCGTTGATCCTGCCCGGGTGGTAATACTGGGGCCCGGGGGTATGGGAAAGACGACTTTAGCCATGGCCGCACTGCATAATCCAGCGATTATGGAGAAATATGTCCTCAGGCATTTTATCTCTTGCGAGTCCACCAGCACCTACAGTGACTTAGTGGTCAATATTGGTTCGCATTTGGGGCTGGAGCCATCGAGTCACCTTTCAAAGGCAATAGTCTGGCACTTTGGACAGTGTGGGCCATGTCTGGTTTTGCTTGACAATTTCGAAACACCATGGGAACATTTGGAATCTCGTGGACGGGTTGAAGAATTTATATCCCTGTTGGCAGATATTCCAACCCTCGCCTTGCTGGTGCGTCTAATTCCCATGCATCTTGGCAGTGGTGCACCCACTGATATTGTGCTTTTAGATTACTATGCGGGGCGCCGAAAGGCCCGGAAAAGTCAAATGGAACAGACCATTCCTTCCTCCTCTCGGGCCTCTTTCTTCTTCCGCCTCACGGCAAATATTCATTGATATTGCCGATGAGCCTCGGACCGGAACAGCGGAGGAATCAGCCCTTAATGACCTTCTGAATCTGTCGGATCACCTTCCGCTGGCAGTCAGTCTGATAGCCAGTATCGCCTCATTCGAAGGATATGAGGGTACTTTAGCTCGTTGGCAGATTGAAAATACCTCTCTCCTCTCAGATGGACACGATAAAGAGTCTAATCTCGAGAAATCCATTACCCTTTCGCTTGGGAGTCAACGAATCTCGTCATCTCCGCATGCAAAAAATCTCCTTGCCCTGCTTTCTGTACTACCAGACGGAATTATAGCACAGGATATCATCGCAAGCAAGGTCCCCATTCCGGATGTTTGCCGGTGGCAGTCGTTGTTGGTCGGTACTTCCCTGGCATACTTCGATGTCAGGGGTCGCCTCAAAGCACTGAACCCTATTCGTGAATACATCCGACGTGCTCATCCACCCTCACCCTCCCTCTGCAAGCCACTTCGTACATATTTCCGAGACCTCCTGGAGCTTTGGAGGTCAAACTACCAATGTCTTCCGGGCAATCTTATCCCAGAACTGGTTTCCTATCTTGGAAACATCAATGAACTCATGCTCGAAGGCCTATTAACTGAAGAAGAATCTGTGTTGGTGGAACTCGGCCACGGAATCATCACCTTGGACAGCTTTTCAGTGAACATGCTGAATGGCAACAGTCCCCTCTTCCAAAATGTTCCCCATTTAATCCATGTGACAGGCAATGCAGAGTTGCGATGGAGATATGCAGCTTCATGTCTTCTGGATCCAAACTCATTCCGATTCGATCGGCAACTTGAAGAGGACCCCGATGTCTTGATCCAGGAGGGAGCTCAATATTTCGGCAGAGGAAATCACACCATTCACCAAGGTAGTATTACCTGCTGCGGAAGTACGTGCGACCGACTAATAAACATCCAGGTGTCGATTTCTACCATGCCGCGGCAAACCATTACTTGCGTCGACATCCAAGGTTCTTCAACATTCAGAAGGCCGCAGAGTTCAATAAACTCGCTTTTACTTTGGCCGAGTCTACGGATGATATTGAGCTTCAGTTATTGTCTCTCAAGACAGAAGCCATCATTGCAAACCGCAGTAGGAATCCTTATCGGGAACTTAAAATCGCGTATAAAGCCCGGAGGATCGGACGATTCGCCTCGAACCATTCGAGATGTTGGCAGCTCCACGAGTTAGCTATGGCCAGCTTCCTAGTGGGAAATGTAGCCGGCGCTTTCGACTTCTCCAACGAGATGGAGGAGCTGTTGATATCGAGTCGGATGGAGTCCTCGCGGGATTATCTGCATTGTCTCTATGCCCGAGCACAATTCCACTTCCAAAAGACCGAGTATATCGAGGGACGCCAACTCCACGCACGGATCGTCAACAAGACGTCTCCTACACGCTTGCCTACCCTCCATGCCCATTCTCTCGCCAGTATCGCCTATCTAGACGTTCTCACGCAGGGCGGAGTTGATCAGATTATTGCCAATGTGGGTGCTGCACGAGCTGTGTATGCGACCCTTGGTTCCTCGTCGACCGATATCATGTGTTCCTATGTGACTACCGAACTTGCGCTCTCTGGCGGCGACACCCAAGCCGCCCGTTTTGCACTTGTTGACTGTTTGTCGAAAGTTCGGGGTGTCCGCACAGATTTATCTGGCCTGTGCTTGGCAAGCCTGGCTGACGCAAAAAATGGAATGCACGGGACAAGGGACACCTTGCGCTGGGCAGTGTCTTACCTCGGTTTCACGCAAAAAATAAAAGATCCCTGGGGCACATTGCATGCTCTTCGGCGCCTTGGGGACATATACACCATCCTGGGTGATGAAGAGACTGCTCTAAATGTCTTTCACGCAGCACTGGAAGGAGCAACAAAATTGGACATCCATCTACTCAGAGCGGAGTGCATGGTTGGAATCGGCGATATCCTGAATCGGCGCGGCGAATCTATGCAGGCCAAAGAGATCTGGGCTGGTGCCCACCCACTTTTTGTCCGTTCGTCACAGATGAAGAATGCCGCTGCCGTCGAAAAACGGTTGGAGCAACCGACTGAACTGGACCATCAAATTGGTACTCAAGTCAACTGCCAAGGTGGAGGTGTTTATCCATCAACGCACTCTGCAGAAGTTACGGATCCTGCCAAATCAAGTCTACAAATGTCAACTTGACCCTTTGGGCCCCAGGCAAGGTTGAGAGACCCGCGAAAGTTGGAGCAGCTCCAACCGACTCGGATGGACATCAGTGAACCTATATATAAAGATCGACTAGACTGTATGCATAATCAATAAACTCTGGGACTGGCGCCCTCCTCGCTAATTTATTACCATCTAAGACAACATCCAAATTTATTTTCTCCTTCTCCTTCTCATCATGCATTTCCGCGTCATTTCCCAAAGTTTCGGGTCGATGATGTGTAATTGGTTGTTGAACGAGAATCCACTAACGCTCGGATTCCCTCTGTAGCGGCGGGTTCAATCGCAACTGCGATAATTATTCAACTTCACATGTTTACACACAATTGCGAACCCAAATCATAAGATGTCTTCCTCGCAAATTCGCCTCTATACAGAACTCTACGTTTATTAAGGTATATATGATGTCTATTTCTAGGATGTCTCTGTGCTATTACTCACCGACTCTCTCTAACGTCGGATCTGGGTTCCTTCTACTCCACTCTATTAGCCACGGCGGAAGGGCTAGCTCCTTCATCTTCAAGGCCTTCGCCTTACCGTGCTCCTCCCAATCTATTTCAAAATAATCCAACAATCGCCTCCGCAGCGAGTCTAACTTCATCTCCTCCGGCTCACTATTCGGCGTCCAATCAGCTCGCACTCGTATAAAGAAAACACCGATTAGGGAATGGGAAGATACGCACAACGGCTCAATCCGGGTATTCACCGCCCGCTCGATTGTGCGTATAATCTCCTCCTCGGGCCCGGTGACGTCGACGGTGTAGATGTACGGCTCGCCGATGGTGGCCGCGGGCCCGTGCTGGTGCGTTTCCCCGTAGAAGCCACAGTAGTCGTTGAGCCCGGGACGCGCGGGGCACCCCGTGTCGGAGCGGTACGGCAGGACGACGGGCACGCCGCGACAGAGCGAGGCGTATGGCGTCGGCGAGATCTGCGGGCGGCCGATGCCCAGTAGGACTTTTGTGTTTGCCTGCGCGGGAATGAGATGGTTAGATTGGCGGGGAGGAAAGGAGATAATTAATGCGGAGACGCACGAGTTGGCGGTCGTATTCCGCTGTAGGGAGGAGGCCGACGCTGGTCAGGCCGTCGGGGATGGGGTATCCATCTTCCAAGTCAGCGTTAGTAATGATATTGTAGCCGGTGGAGTTTTTTAAACGAGTGTAAAAGTTGGAAGGGTCGACGAAGAGCACTGGGTGGTGAAAGTATTCGGATTCTAGTTATATGTATGTGAATGAGGAGGAGGCAGGCACAAACGAGGCAACATACTTTTGGCAAGGATAACGATCTGGTCTGGACGTTCGGCAAAAGGAACGTATTCTAAGCTGTGACAGCCCTGGTAGTGATAACCCCTAGAAGGTGTACGTTATGTGGAAAATCTCACGACGGCGATGTGGGCGTACATGAAAAAATGACCGTCGGGCATCTGTGGCTCTGCGTTCAACATCATATGTCGCAAACCGGACAGGTGCACGTACCTGGTACGGAACGAGGCTCCACTCCGGCCCCAATGGATTGAACGACCACGAAATGTCGGGCGGGAGCCATTTACCAGACTTGGGCAGGCTCCCCCAGAATGTGAACGCAAACATTTTCCAGAGCGGGCTATATGAATCCAGGGTAAGCAAAGGCGCAGGGAACAGGACGATGTGTACGCACACCCCCTCAGGATTCTGCGGACTTTGCACACAGGATTGAGGATCCTGGAAGCACCAGATTAAGTGCTCATCGTCAATCCACGCGTGTGTAATTAAATCGTTCCCTAAGAGCTTGAAGTCTTTGTGGAAGATTTTGTCCGGGAATGAAGCATAAATTATGAAAATATCTTGCTCTTGCATGAGTTGCAGCTACGATCATACCATCAAAAGTCGAATTCAAGGGGCACAGGAGACTTACGATGGGCCGCATCCACTGGACCTCGCCGTTCGAGCTATGCGGCTCATAGCACGTCGGGTGAAAGTGCCACGACGACAATACCACGCGCGGAGCCGGTAATCCCTCGCCTGCCACGACCCGTGCAAGGTACTGAAGTAGCCTGTCGGCATTCTCCAGATTATGCATCTGCATCGAGGAACGCGGAGAAAAGGCGATATCCCGAATTGAATGGAGTCGGTCAATGTATTCTTGAGCCTTTTCTGGGGAAAGAGTGCCAGAAGCTCGTCGAGGATAAGTTACGTGGTTGTTGATAAGTGAGGGGACCGCGGACTGTGTAAGCCGCGTAATGATCGTCAGGTGGAGTGAGCGTAGGTTGTTCCAGGCCAGCGGGACGCAGATAAGAGCCACCAAAGCTAGAAAGTAAAGTACAGTCCGAGCGCCCTTAAGGCGCGAGAGGATCGCCATGCACGGTCACGGTGTGGAGAAACAAGAGTCAAAATACAGCCCAACACCGGCAACCAAGTTGATAGGCGAGTCTCCGTGCGACTGTTCGGCTGTCGGGCCGAACGACAGTTCAAGTTGTCATTCTGGTAAGTCAGCATTGTGAAAGGCATACATTTGTTCCATTATTCTGTAAGATTTCAGATCTAGACCAACTCGTGATCTATATCGCACGCTGACGAGCGGTTCAGCGCCCAACATCGATATCGAGATCCTCGGTTCGTCACCTCCATGTGTGATCCTCATGCGCAAGGCGGGATGTCTACGAGAGGAGGGGAACGAGGGAATTGCGCACCAAGTGCCCTTGCTTCGGATGGAGCGGGGGCGATTAACCTGACTCCATACCGTATCGCGGTTCGTGAAGCTGAGCACCACTAAGGGTGCGGCTTCACAGGGACATCCTTCGGAAGCCTTCCGGGCGGCATAACCTTGTCGCGCGGGGCAGAGATCGCAAACATTCTCCTCTGATTTCGACATCCCCTACTTTATAAACAGACTACCCCAATACTTTTGATGTTACCAGGAATGTTAACACACTCGGACTCTCCGGGACCCAAAACAATCTGGAAAAACGGATCCTGGTGTTCCACATCCGTATCTGCAAACTCCAACCGTCAGAAAAACACAAACTCCGCATCGCCTGAAATTCCAACCCGCAGGATGTAAATATTTCCGTGGCTCCGTTATCACTAGTCAACTGGATGGATTCAGGACCGTTAGACGGTACGTGACCCAGCCCTTCATGCCTGGTAGGTTCGTCGGAAACGGGACATTGTCGCCGGACGCGTGGCTGTTATGAGTTCCTGGAAGGGCGAACTCAGATAGAAAACGTTTGCCGTCGATCCGCGAATCGCCCATCCAGTTCGTAGGGTCGACGGGGAGCGTGCGCCTGAAACGGTTCCTGGGGCGGAAAATCAATAATTCAGTATAACATGGGTAAAGGTGGTGCACTTACGGGCTTCCATCACGTCGAACAATGCTAAAGTATGTGAATAACCGAGGAAGAGACATGCCAGGTTCAGGCGGAATGAGGATGAAGGTTTGCACATCAACCATGGTTCCGCCAGAGACCGTTGAATAAGCCGGGCTGGGTACATGCTTCAAGTTGAGTGAAGAGAACTCGAATCGCAAGAGGCTTACTCGGCGCCTTCATACGAGAGAAGACCCTCGGCCAGCACGTAGTAGTCATATCCAAACGTACTTCCGAACAATGCGTGCGACTTGATCTCGAACCGGCCAGCAACAACGTTCGTCGAGGATCGCTGCGGATGACCTTCACTTTGCCGTTTTCGCCAGAATGAATGAAAACGGAGCATCCGGGATAGTCCTTCTCTAAATCATCCCTAGCCTTGGCAATGGCCTTATCGTAGCTCTCATCGTCGTAGATGCGTGCAGGATCGAATGCGGGCATGTGAATATCAAATATGTGACTTGGTTCGAGTCAACAAATAGACAAAAGTCAATGCGAGAGCCACTCACCTTAGTTTTCGCGCACACGGGTGGGCCGAAGTCTGAGAAGAGACGACTCGAGTGTACGGATTTTATACTACTACTACGAGTCCTAGTGTCACTGTTAAAGGAAACTTATTAAACATACGTTTGCCAGCGTATGTACCTGACCGTCCGTATTTGTGGTGTCGGGAAATTATGTATACTGGCCGAGCGGGCACTTGCCAGGGACCCATCATTCGCTCTGTCGTCACGTCACTTTAAGAAGAAGGAAAACAAAAAAGTTGACATACCCAACCTATATACTAGCCTGCTTACTCCACCCAGACTGGGGTGGCAAAAATGCGTGAGGACAATCGCAGAATATGCAGACTTGAGATATCCAAGTGAGACTACTCGACTGGCAGTAAAACGGCAGCTTTTCTGAGCCGCAAGAATTCACGGCGGCCATTGAAATCCGCAGGAACATCGATGCTGGCCGTTCTAACTTACCAACTATATCTGTAACCCTATCTTCGACCGGGTAAACAGAAGATCGAGCAAGCGAGGAGTGCGAGTAGTATGCCTATAAACAGAAAAAGTTCTGCGCGGATTCGCGGATTAACCAAAGCGTCAACCGAAATCGAACAGTCGACATCTGACGACCAACAACAGACCTCGAAAGCACCGGCGTTCGTGGTACACACCAAGACAAGAAAAATCTGTCACGATCAGTATATTGTACATCAACATGCCAAGGCGTTATCAATATAATTCGTCAAGTACAATTTTCGAAAATTCAAGATTTGCATTACGCACTGAATGACGCAAGTATTCGTCGTCTCCATAAAAAAAAGGAGATTCGATACCGCAATTTAGAATCAAATGCTGGAGAGAGGCCGCCTTTTTTTTTTGGATGTTCCAAGGTGGGAAGTTTTGTCAGAGGACATCAGAGGAAGGATGAATGGCGCAGACAAGTTCCAGGCGGTGGCAGCCGGATTCCTGGCTATATATAAGAACTGTCAGAGCGACAAATGGTGTGCGGTGTGGGCGGTCGCTGAATGGAAGGCCATTCAGGCGGTGGCAGAGATCTCAGAGGTGCCGTGTAGAAGGGAGGACTGTTCGTTCCGGGCAAATTCTAGAGCGTCGAAAAAGAGCGAACAAGGTTTCGAATCGAGAAGTTCGCCTCGGATAGTTCCAATTAAATATTTCACCTGGTGTGGTTGGGAATGAAATGGTCAGTATTCAACGTGGATGCTTCGTGCTGGAGAGACTCAGAGAGAAGAGCGTATACTGGCTCGAGCGGGCACGTGCTGGCTTGGTCCACTTGATGTCAACTTTGAGTAAGATTCCGACGACGTTCCGAGATCTTCCAACCGTCGCGGTAAAATAGTCTTTTTTTCCCGTTTGCTCAGTATACACAGAATGGCAGTTTGAAAATGCGACGTCCTGTACAGAACGTTAAAATTCGGCAATAAATTAGCAACATTTGTGGTTTCAATAGAAGAAAAGTAATGCGTTGACTCGGCTTGCTAGCAGAGTCTGGGTGGGGAGGCAAATAAATGTATTCCGGCCGATGTTCCCGAGACAGAATGGAGCTCTTCGACGTCGAACTGCCGGAGATTCGCGCAGCATATGGCGAATCCATGAAGCGTCCATCATCGTGATTGTGAACGAAGCCCCGAACCGTGCGTGAAGATTCACAATTGCTTCAACTCGAATTGTCTTCAGATCTGTCAATAGTAGATGTACACACTGAAATGTATGGGATTCAAGCTGGATTCTTCTGTGATTTCAAATATTTGACCTCTTTACGCACGACTTGAAAATATCTAGAGAAAAAGGACAGATGTCGTTGTTGATCAATGGAAATTGTACAAAACCTATGAAACCACGTACTGCGGAAATGGCGGTACAACATTCATTTATGCAGTCTGGTCCCATCTCGATTCCAAACGAGGGATACCACTCTAACCACATCCTCGCTAAAATAAAATATTCATTGAACAAAAGAATACAGAGTCCGGACGGCACTCACTTTCGCATCCACGGATAATCAAAGTAATCCGAGTAGTTGCGCGTCCACATGTCGTGGTCGCGCACCCAGTCATCACCGCCACCTATGGTAAACGTGACCGCGCGGAGGGCGGGAAGGCGCTGCTCCAGCACCAAAATAGCGCGATGTTGGTCGACGAGGGGGAATGGTAGCGGGTCACTGTACTCCTGCATGAAACAGAGGACCTCCAGATTCGGCGGAAGCATAATTTCGTTGGCAAAAATGGCTCGCATGAGGATCTAGCGTCCGTTATTCAGCACACAAGGTCTTGAAACCGAACGGGCAGACTGACATGCAAAGCAGCATCTGTATCGGCCGGTGGTGCGAGATCCAAAGCCGGTGGTGCGGGCGGCGCGGAAGGGTCTGCGAGCCCCATGTTAATGAATGCTGATGCTGATACGAAATTACCGGAATAAAAGCCTTACCATACATGTATCCCGGCAACATATCCTTCGGCATGGCTGGAACCTCTCTGTCGGACCGATAATCACAATCGTCCGAAGACTCACTACTGGCGTAGTCCATGGTACCATCATCTGAGAGCTCGACCGTGCGCTCGTCAACTTCTTCGTCGTGGTCGGAGTTCGCGTCCGACAGGTCAGAATCTTCCGACACGTCATGCGCCATCTCGGGCTGCGGCGGGTCAAGCAACTGCGTCGTCAACTCCTGCAGCTCGGGGAAGAGCGTGTGGATGGCTCCGAATACCACCGCCATTGAAGTCACCGGGATATCCTCCACGATTTTGAGGCGCTGCAGAGGCGCAGTTGCACCGGCTATGTCGTGCAGAGCAGACACGAGGGTATCAATTGTCATGAGACCGAAGACCTGAAGCTTAACCTTCCCAACGGGTCGCCCGCGTGCAAATATGCTAGCGAGAGCGGGTGATCCAGCGAAGGATTTGAGAGTCGGGATCGCGGTGGGCGGAAGCTGCGCGGGATAGTGGAAAGGTTTTGGATGTAGCCTTTAAGTTTGATGGACTGCAACTGCGAGCAACCGTTTATGCAGGAGAAGAGAAGGGCGGCGTTGGTCGCGCATAAATGTATTTTAACATGTATGAGATTGGGGAGCATATGGCCGGCAAGGGCGGCGAGGACACCTGTGCTCTGCGAGGACCTGTCGAGGACCAAACGTTGGAGAGTAGCAGGCATGACAATGTCAAGTGCATCGTGGGATAGGGGACCCGACTGACGAAGATTGCCCACAGTCAGGTTACGCAGAGGTAATCGAAGACCGCCTCCCTCAATCGTCATGAATTCACATTCTTTGAACGTGAGATCTTCGAGGACAGGCAGAGACGCCAAGGTATCCCAGAATACCTTATCAATGACTACATCCCGGAGATAAAGCGTCGTGAGTCGCTGATATGAGCCCAACGTGCTTTTGAACATGTCGAGAACCCGTATCCACGCGTCCCTGAGAGCCTGGATATCGATATTTGTGATGTTGGTTGGCCATGGAAGGACAAGTCGGGGGTTATTCAAAAAGTCCCATATGCGAACCGACGAGACATGGGGGCTGGTGACGAGTCTGGTGAGTCTCTGAAAAGTGCGATGAGAATCAATAGTGGCCGATCTCCGTCGGGAATGGTTTAGAATCGCCCAGTCATCCGGTGCGATGGCTGTTTGGGTCTCGAAAAGCAGAGGTTGCGCCAAGTTGTGAAAGTAGCGGCATACGCGGCTGAGTCTTCGAAACTGTTTGTTGCGGCAGAAACGAAAGCATTTCAGCCAGAGCTCTGTCGGAAGTTTGTCGACATAACGGATTTCCGGTGCGGACTCCATGAGTGTTGTCGTCAAGAGGGTTTCGGCACTGATGACGATCACATCACTCGCCCAATTTGGAATTCAGGTTTTTTTTTTGGTTTGAAGCATTTGACGTCTATCCCTCCATTGTCAAGGTCAGCTACTCGTGCGAAAGGAGAAATATGCCGCGTGTTGCACTCGATATGCAGATGTCTGGGTTTTATACAACACAACAACAAAAAGAATTAGTGAATTATAGTACACGCCCGCCGTACACGCAGCGTAATTGCTTGCTTTAGTTAGCCCGAATCCCGTTTCCCCAGCATCTACAACCTCCCCGAACGCTCCTCGTTGTCTCCCTGCCAAACTTCTCCACTGCGCATTCACGAGAAAGCGCGTTACACCACCCCATCCGATATCAGAGGATATCAGCCACCCGCTACCAGTGCAGTCTGTGCGTCGGGCACTGATACCCGCTCGGGTGCTTGAAAAGATAGAGCTGGTGGTACTCCTCCGCGCCCCACCACTGCCCGGCGGGCGTCAGCTCCGTCTTGATGGTGCGGTTCTGGGTATATGGGTGAGCGCAGGGTAGGGTAAAGGAGTGAGAGAGAAGAAGAAAGAGTGCGGCACGGGTGGAACGTGAATCGGAAGGGAGAATGAACGTATAACAAAATGGAGAAAGATGACACACACCTTTGGCGTAAACCGCTTCGCCTGCACTTCCTTCGTCACACGTTCTGCGATCTCCATCTGCTCCGGTGAATTAGTAAATATCGCAGAGCGGTATTCTGTGATTGAGGGCAGGTGGTGGAGAGCACAGAAAAAAAAATAAAGATCAAAGGACGCAACGGAAAGAATACTGAGAGACATACGCGTGCCAGAGTCAGCTCCCTGCCTGTTGAGCGTCGTAGGATCGTGCGAGCGGTAGAAGAACTCTAAAAAAGAGGAGAAGATATCAGGAAACAGGCTATGAGAATGCATAGTTTTAAAAACGCGACATACCGACCAGTTCCGCATATCCTATTACACTGGGGTCAAACTCAATCCGCACCGCTTCTGCGTGATCGGTAGCTCCAGTGCAAACAGTCTTGTAGTCGGGGTTTTTAACCAGTGGATTGCCGCCGGTGTATCCAACGGTTGTGCGGAGAATTCCTTTGCCGGGGGCGGGCAAAGGCGGGAAGTGCTTCAGGAAAATATGCTGTGTACCCCAGAAGCAGCCTGAATTGTAAGCCGATAAGGATTCAACCCAAATTGATTAGATACAAGTAACGAATCGAAAGGAGTAGAGACGCGCACCCGACGCGAATGTAGCTATCTCTACCACGGGTGCAGCTGCTCAGGAAAAAGTCAGCTTTGAATGACCATGGCTCGGGGTCGGAAGACGAAGTACCTGAAGCGGCAGGAGCACTGTACGCAGCGGGGTCGAATGGGGTGCGAAACAGCAGCGATTTAAGGCGACTGAGCATCGAGTGGCGGAAGCACGGTGGTGAGCAGAGACAAGGTGCCAATTCCGCTTGGCCCGGGCATAAAATCGGCCTGCTGACAAACGGCGTTGTTGATCGCCGAGATGCCGAGCGTCAAAGGTCTAGTTTGAAGCCGTACGGCTTATTTTCGTGGGATAATAGTTCCCTGAGTCTCGGGAAGAAGGAAATAATCGAACGGCCAACAAACCGGCGAGCCTTCACGCGACCAGGGGTCGAACAAGAACCAAGTACGTGGCTATCCGCTATCTGTTGGCCATCTGGCACAGAACCGTTGATGATCTTCCAGAAATCAGTAAGAATTTACCTTATACCATCTGACCAAACGGATTGATAAACAAATGGCGTTCAATTCCTTTATCTATGCACTACATGTCCTTGTGGGTTTCGGCTGTTTTTCTCTTCTTTTTGTTTTTCTTTGCCACTGGGCAGTAGTTTTTCTATCACGGTCAGGTAAGTAGGACAAGAGTAACCATCTGATCATGGCCGGTCCATCAAGTTAATAATGATTTAATCTGGCAAGTGCCAATAAAATCTTCTCATCTTCGAAGGTCAGAACTCACCCGCAGGCCGCGGCACCCGTAAAGGAATTGTCCAATCCTTCCACTGATATAGTCACTTTATTTAACAATTTAACAATGTGATATTCGTCTACGTAGTGAATACTTAGGTACATGTACCTCGACGAACCCAAATGAAAATAAGTCATGAGCGTAAGGTCGTGATATCGTGAGCAACTGAAAACCTTCGCGTTCCAAAACCCGGTGGGAAAAAGAAACGACGAGAGGAAAGTGCTGGGAGGCTAGATACTTGAAACCATGATACAATAATGCATCCACTAAAACATCTGCCCTGCGGTTGTAAAAATTCGGATGGTTACTCACAGCCTATACCGAACCGACACAAGATCTATGAACCAGACTGTAAGGCGGATAGTGCAGATCAGGCTTGCCTGTCCGCCACACCATAATTTCAACGAACTGTATAGTAGTAGATGGCAGTGAAGAAGTGACACCAGTCCTTAGAGTGATTTATTTCCACAGATCTAGTAGATTTCTGTTGTGCCTGAAATCATACTCAAATCTTTCGGAAACCATGTCACAAGTTTTGGTCGCATGCAATTGACATGCGTTGAAGGTGCAATCACTACAGAGGATTTACTCCTGATGTTCATTAGGATCGTTCACAGTAACCTTTGCTCCTTTTTCCGGTCCTTTTTTTCTTTCCTTTTGGTATTCCCTTTGTTTGTCTATTATTTCCTCTGTTCAATGTCAACATGTAAAAAAGGGTATAAATACGAATAGACTAGGTCCAACATGAAAAAAAATGGATGAAATCGACATAAAAAGGAAGCTGGACAAAGGCTACTGTGAACGTTCCGGTTTTCAGCTCGCCGCTTTTCGGACCCCTTTTGGCTCCCTTTCTCCCTTTCATGCAGTCTGGGTGCTCCTATCGTTCCTCAAAGGTCGCATAGCACCTCAAATGCTCAAAAAGGACTGGGGTGAAATTTTCTGGACTTTATGGCCCACTTGGTTACATTATCTGCCAAACATGAAAAAGGGCGCAAAAAAGTGTGAAAAAAAGGGTTATTGCGGACAACCCATGAAGTGAACAGTGAGTCAACCTCTATATTTACCTACAATCCAGTGAACTACAGGTACGTGAGTACGAGATAAAAGTAAGCTTACCACCTCAGAGTTGAATAGTGAATCAACGTCTGAGATGTGTACAAAGTTCAACATGTTTAAATATTAACTCCATAAATAAATGGGGGATCTCGTAGCTATCGTGCAGGTACAGCTATGCGCAGCTATGAGTAGTTAAACAGAAAGATACATCACGAAATTTGAAGTCGATTAGGAAGCAAATCTATATAAGAATCGAACACCTTTGACTCTCGATAAACCTGATTGGCTGCCCGAGCACCGCATGTCGTCAATTGCTCCAACGCTCCACTGAAAACCGTCGAGATGTTCAAATCTCCACTCAACTGTCGGATTGTTATTTTTGAACTGTGCAGATGTTGAAAACTTGGTATTGAGGTGCGATTACTTCCAAAAGATCATATGTGAACACATTTTGAATACTCTGGCAGTCCGATCAATTGTAAATAACCTCGGGCATAAGCTAATCACCTCATTCGTGAGATTAAGGCTGGGGAGTGCGGTGCCCGCACGAATGGAATAAAAGCTTTCAAAATAGCTGGGTTTTGACGGACTGCAGAACCGGCACAATTTCCAAGGACCACGCCGGTGCTAGGTCCAAAGCAGACCAAATAAAAGCCAGGATATGCTACCTGGCCACAAAAATTTGGATGCAAAAAAGATCATATAGTGTTCATGAATGTCCAATGCCAACAATCAGAGTCACCGGGAATATGGATGTATTTTTATATTAATTTTTTTTCGACTAAATCTGTGAATCCCAGGGATTGTCCTATGGGCAGCAAAATAATCACCTGGCAGTCCAGACGCAGACCAGGTATGAAGAGCCAATAGCAAATACTGTAATGTACCGATCCATTGAATAATCCGTGTTCTGTGCTCACCTATGAATTGAAAGGGCCTCAGAATAGTTGTCACAGGTCACTAGGCCACGACGAGTCAACCGGAGGTTGACGAGGAGTGGCAGTTTCAAACCTTTTCAAGAGGGAGAAGTGAAAATGTTAGATTTTATTATTCCCACCGTAGCGAAGCACGGGTAACTGCTAGTATGTATTGAAACCGGAAACGAACACGGGAAGTGCATCTGATCGCGGATTTGATTGAGGCAATTACAGCCGAGTGATTAGTCTCTTATAGACTCTACAACAAAAAAGTGCTCGTACCTGCGCGTTGTTGTAGTCTGTCGATTCCCCTTGATCCGTGATCGGTACCCGACTTTACTATATAATCACTAAATTTTCGGTTCTTGAAATGGATTACCCAACGCGTAATTCGCCAAATTTCCTGCCTAGAGACGTGTAGTAACCCACTAATCACAACTTCTTCAGCCAAGGCTCGGCGCAAGACTAGAGGAACGACAATGCCGAAATTCGATGGACCGGCACCGGACCGACATCCGAAATGGCGGGGAAGTGATTTGGGATAGAAAAAGCGGCAGAATATATATTCTACGGTATCAAATTACTTCAGAATGCCATTATAAAACACTTTGCCTCTTAAACCTTGCTGAGAGTAGCGCTGGAAGCGTTGAATGGCCGTGGGAACATATTCAAACTCCGATGGTTACATAATAAGGTCGCGTACCAATAGATGGTGGCGCGGTAAACTACGGACTACCGAGTGATCCCCGTAGGTGAGTCATTTTGCTGACCAAAACAGCCGCACTAGCGAAATGCCTTCAAAATCCAGTTTGAATGGCGTTGTCCGCAGTCGCTCTACAAGATGTTCTCGCCGGGAATTCGTCTCCTCTCGCGGCTGCTCGCCGTTCTCTCTTTGCTCCTCATTGCGGGATACGCGGTGAACATCCCACCACACCTTGTCTTCGTCTACACAATTCTGGGAGTCCCACTGCTTAGCGCGCTGCGGATATGGGCTGCACGAATCACACAGCACAGACGAGCAAGAGCCGCTGGCGCGCGCTTGGTTCCGATTGCCCCTGGCCGTTGGCTCGGTAATCTTGACATCATTAGGGACTTGCGCCGGAACTGGAACGTTTCGTATCCACGTACGTCTCAATATATTTCCAGTCTCTCGTGCAATGCCGAGCATTCCATGCAGTCGAAGTATTGCGCAAATTGTTGGTCGTCTCGCACGCCAACACTTTGAATCTACGCATCGGGTGGGACGACTACATCTTCACCACGGAGCCAGAGTACATCAAGATTATTCTTGCGACAGATTTTACAAGCTACGTGAAGGGTAAGAACCGACCGATAACATTGTAATCAAACTTGAATGTCATAGGCGACGCATTCCGCGAGTGCATGGGTTCTGTTCTTGGTATGCACCCTTGTCAACCGCTCTGGGCACTTCATTCATTTAACCTCCAGGAACTGGTGTATTCAACTCGGATGGTGAGTATCATTTATCTAATCAGCCCGTTTTTGTGACGCACACCAGGGGAGATGTGGAAATTCCACCGCGGGGCAACGCGCCCATTCTTCAACCGTGACCGCATCAGCGACTTTGAGATATTCTCCCGCCATGCCGACCGCGCGATCGAGCGCATGAAGGAGCGCATGCATGCGGGGTACCCAGTGGACTTCCAGGTGCGTGTGAACGGCAACATCTATCTCATATCTCATTTCTGAATTCAGGACCTCGCGAGTCGCTTCACCATGGACTCCGCCACGTCCTTCCTCTTCGGCTCCTGTGTCGACAGCCTCGCCGCGCCGCTCCCCTACCCCTCCACCACGAGTCCGCCTCCCCCCTTTCTCGTGCCGGCCTCGCCTGACCCCGCGGACGTCTTCACCGCGGCATACGACACCGCGATCAATCACATCTCGTCGCGCTCGCGGTTCGGCTGGATCTGGGCCCTGTTCGAGCTCACGGGCGACAAGACGCGCGCGCCGATGCAAGTCGTTGATGCGTACCTCAAGCCAATTATCGCGGCGGCTGTTGCGAGGAAGCATGCGCTTGGGGTTGACGGTAGACCGAAGGGAGAACCGGAGACGCTGCTGGACGAATTGTTGAATTTGACTTCTGGTGAGCGATAAAAAGAAGAAGGTTGATTAATTTCTGAGAATGCGAATCAGATCCAAAGGTTCTCAAGGACGAGATGTGCGTTCACTGTCCTCAAGTCCAATTGTTGCACTTGCTTGACCGATTCTGATATGCCTGATATGCGATGCAGGCTCAACATCCTTCTCGGTAGGCCGTGTATACGCCGCCCTGAAATCTCCTCACGCAGCATACAGCGGGCAGGGACACCACGATGAGTGTCCTCACGTTTGTAGTATACTTGTGAGTTCTCCTTTTAAACAGACGTTTATGCTGATCCACCTCTGTCCTTCCCTTCCGAGCAGCCTCTCCGTGTACCCCGCCGTATTTACGCGCCTGCGGGCCGAGATCCTCGAGCGCGTGGGGTGCGAACGGCGCCCGACTTACGACGACATTCGCGAGATGAAGTATCTGCGTGCGGTTATTAACGGTGCGGCTCACCCTTCGAGATATATCGCTCAGTTAATCGACAACTAAATAGAGACGATGCGTCTTTATCCGCCGGTGTGAGTCTCATTCCAATTTTGTTCTATTCTTGACTTAATAGCCGTGCCTGAAGTCCGTCAAACCTGCGGTAAGCCCATCCATCTTCGCAGCAAATCGCTAATAAATACTCCTTTTTCAGACAGAATGTGCACGCAACGACTTGGCCTTCGGCCGACCTCTCGCAGGCGCCGCTTTATATTCCTGCTGGTACCAAGTGCGTATGCTTTCCACTTATCTCCCGGACCTAAATAATTGATACTTTCTCGTAGGATCTCATACTCTGTTTTTCTAATGCACCGCCGCACGGACCTTTGGGGCCCCACCGCGGAGGCCTTCGACCCCGATCGCTTCCTCGACGCGCGCCTCCGCGCACATGTGCTCGCGAACCCCTACTGCTTCCTCCCGTTTAACGCGGGCCCGCGCGTATGTCTCGGACAGCAGGTGCGTCGCTGCTTCTCTCCCACATTTCTTACCGCTCACATTGAATGAATCGCAGTTTGCATACAACGAGATCTCTTTCATGCTCATCCGGCTACTACAAAACTTTGTCAGCATGTCGCTCGACCTTGACGCGTGCCCGCCCCACGCGCGCGTGCCGCCTGAGTGGCGCGATGGGCACGGCCGTATGGCCGTCGAGCAGTTTAGGCCCCGGTTGCATCTCGGTGTGTCTTTAAATTTAATTCCTTTTGTAATAATGGCTCAACGGGTGGAACAGCAATGTCTGTTCAAGTGAGTTGTTTTTTTTATTTGGAGTTGGAGTTTGATCCTGAGGTGGTGATTTTTAGGGAGGGCTGTGGGTGAAGATGACGGAGAGTGAGACTGAAGAGGAGAAGGTTTAGCAGGTGACGATGATGAAAGAATAGAACAATTTTGGCTGAATTGTATGTACTAACTATCGTGGTTTTGAATCGTATGAATGATACTGTATCCAGAGGGATTAGACATGTTGGAGTGATGAAGTCATTGCCTTGGGCATATCTCGGGCATCGGGCAAGCCGCCAGTGTATTGGTGAGCTATATATTTCCTGACTCGGTACTCCCGAAGGCTGTACGCCTCGTAGTATATAAGACCTGTATTCCGTACCTATGAATCAATCCATCTTACTTTTCCCCCACCATCATCTGTGTGATACTAAGTCCAGACGCGCTCACCCCGCGTCTATTAAGCTTCATATAAGTCTTGCACCAATAAGACAATTCCTTTATGGGCACCGTGGACCGCGGTGAGTTCTGAGCTTCTAGAATATTGATCAACTTGATGGACCTGTCTCAGATCTATCATCTCAGATGTTTTCTCTTGTCTTACCTTAACCCGTGGATTCTTTACAGGGTGAAAGAGAAATTACCACGACAGAAGCAAAGCAAAGAAAAAGCCCAACCGATAATGATAAATAAAGAAATTCAGCACCATTTGTTCACCAATCCGTTGGGTCAGATGGTATCTTATCTCTGGAAGACCATCAACGGTTTTGTGTCAGTCGTACCGGTTCTTGTCGGCTCCTGGTCGCCCATCCACTCTACTTGAAAAAACACAGTTGGTAGACCGTCCAACTACTTTCTTCTTCCTGAAACTTGACGGCGGTTCCCCCTCCACAAAAAATAAAAAAAAGTCTCACCATGCGGCTCAACTTGCCGGTGCAGTCGAATTTATTTGGAATCCGACATTATGCGACATCCGTGAGAGTCGGGACTGCGCGTTTGTCGTCTTAGTGTAGGGGACAAGGCTGGCCGTGGTGGGGAAAGACAGGCATCCAATATATATATGCAACCATCGAACTTGAAGAGTTGTGATAGTCTAGACTCTATTGCTATTAGAATCTCCGCCACAGCGAAAAAACCAACACGTGTACGGACAAATATCAGTGTCGTTTCTCACCATCTGACAGTTCGGCGCGTAGCGGGTTCATAATACAGCTTCCCATCCCACCCTTCTCTCACACCCCCGTTCTCTTCCGCCGAGTCGATGGCAGAGGCTGACGCCGTGAGGACATGCCCCTTTTCTCTAGTTCAAATCTCACTGGCTGGAAGCAAAACACAGCTCCGAGTCGTAGTGTTTCGGCGGACTTCGGGTCTCTGAGACGTTAAATTTCTCTGGTGCAGAAAATACGGCGAGTCTATGAGATATGGCTGTATTATTGACTTAAGACAGGGAGAAAATGCAGCCAGGGCATTGATTACAATGGACCGTAATGAAGAAGATGAAAAAATCAATTTTGGTCAGTAAAGTTAATGGGAGTGACTCTTCGTTTGGGGGAGGCTGAAATTGTTTTTGTTAGGACATTGAAATCACAAGAATATTATACAACAACTTCTTGCACAAACGTCTTCACGCCATCCAGATGCAGAGAGATATCAACAGCTTTAAGAGAGACCTGATGGCAGAAGGGCACAATCGAGCTGACACATTGGAAAATCGGCGTGTTGTACTCACAGATCAATATTCGAGGCTGGAGGACCTGGAGAACCTTGATGCTGAAATACAAACAAAGCAACAGGCAATTGACCTGACTCCCGTGGGGAATCCTCATCAAGCAGGCCGATTAGAAAGTCTTTCAGTATTCTCTCACAGATCGATATTGGTGGTTGGTTGGTGGTTGGTCTGTAATGCACCCTCAAGGTCCTTCGCCTGTCCAAACCTCTGGGATTGATCCAGAAATGATGTAGTAAGGCTTTGCAGTCATTCTGCTCTATCAGGATCTTCAGTTGGAGTCAGAAGTTCATGCCTCTTGTTTTGTATGCGTTGCAATATCAAGGTCCTTCAGGTCTCCCAACCTCCGATATTGGTCTCTGAATGACACTGGGCGCAGCCAACGATGCATGTGAAAGCTACATGCGCTAAACACCTGTGGGCTGCAATTAATGCGAACAAGTTCAGAACAAAGACCACAAAGCCGTCATTCACAGACAAAGACGTCCTTTTGTCTGTACGGGTGGCTTTGCCTGTGAATGGCGGCTTTGTGTTAGATTGCTTCATTTCTTCATTATTTTCGTTACCAGCCCGAATTCAGCCCTCAAACGAGGAAGTTTGTTCCCAGTGCGGACCACTGCGTTTAACGCATCACTGCGGGGATCAAATACTTTTTCGTCGCGGAAAAGGTCTTTGTAACTTGTTATACCACTACTGAGGAAAATTTCCCAAAAATGTAAAATTTTGCGTAAAAGTACAACTTTTACGGTGCTTTTTTGTCCTCGAAAAATGAGTGCTTTTCCATAAAGGAAAAGAGGGAACAAAGGAAAGTCCTTTGTTCCTCCTTTGTTCCTACTTTTTACGCAGAGGAAAATTAAGCCTTTTCCAGGGTGAAAGAGCTAAAGGAAAAGGCGAAATATTCTGTGAAATTTTACATTTTTGGGAAAATTTCCTCGGTAGTGGTATAACAAGTTACAAAGCCATTTTCCCTGATGAAAAAGTATTTGATCCCCCCGCAGTGCATGTGACCTTCGAATGTGTCGTTGGTTGCCCCCCGGTGTGATATGGCAAGACTTTACAGTCAGCTCGATCAGCATGCCCAGGTAGCCATCAAGGTCTCAAGTCTCCTATTGGAAGTTCTTGCTGTGTTATTTGCATATTAATGTCGAAAGTTGGGAGATATGAAGGACTTCAGGCAGCACTATAGACATTCCAAGAATCAGTGCGGCTTAGTTCACCTGAAGATCTAGCAGCCTGCGGACAGACTGTAGGCAGACTGCACAATCTTACTCCATCACTCATGAGCTCGCGTCGCTCGCAACTAGGTAGTAACAAATTACAAGCCACCCTCCATTAGGGACCTCACTGTATCCCTGACCGCTAAGACTTTATGTCATTATCGTTTAGAAGAAATTCAAGCCTATTTATGAGTTCCTTATTGTACTACTGGCCTCTTACAGTACACTGTTACAAATTGCAATACAGAGGTGGCACGACCACGTGATTCCTACCGTGTCGCCGAGCGATGACGTTTCCAACGTCTGTATACGCGTGTACATGAGTTGTACAGTGCGGTTGGGTAGATTTTTCAGTGTTTACTGCGTCGAAGGATAATTGAGGCCCCCAAAGTGCATTGGAATCCGGAAATGGACCATCGGCGGGATTTCCTTTCAAAAGCTCCATTCAATCCTCACGGAATGTTGTACCGAGTCTCGTGTCGATAAGTTTCAAGTTTGTTCGTGGATTAGTTTTAGGCGGACTACTGTTTCATGAGCATGTGCAATCTCGGCCTGCAATACTATTGCCGCAGTTCCTCGTTTGTCGTACTTCTGAAGCCTATGCGTTGCAATACGGATCGTCCGTCTATCAATTTGGATCCCTTTGATGTGGCACTAATTGACGGTATTTCTAAGAATGCACCTCCATAAATCGAACCCAGCGGCGATCGTGGGGAAGCGCAAAATACAGGCCTCCGGTACGTACATATTCAGCCTCGGTGAGATTTGAGCCCCGAGCAACAACTCACGCTGGGCATCGGCGTCGGGGGAAATCCAATGACCTTTCAAGTTACTGCGTTGGGGCAAATAGAGAAGAATACGTGTATACGTGATATGTATTGAGCCCAAGCCTCGGAAGTTATGAGCTGGGTAATTTAAACACCCGAACTCGGCCGTGCCGTTTCCTGCCTGAGTCTGGCTTAGGTGGATCCCAAGGTAGCGAGTTCTCCGGGACTGTATCCGGTTCTAAGAGTTTCACCGTTTGAGTATCACGACTCGGGTCCAATTTGAACCATATGTAAAGCACCCGGGGTTCTATTCCGAGCTGACAACACGTCACCAAGAACCGCGCAAGAAATGCAACAATGAATAAGATTAGGCGCCCAGGAACCAAGAGGTAAATTGGTTTCCAGGCGCCAAGCGGAGGAAAGTTCGGGCGTCACGGTGGCGGAGCTCACCTCGGCGTTACCCGGAGGGGTTGGCTAACTTTGCGATATAGTAAGCGGTGCTTAATTTGTATTGATCAAGCGCCCATCTCCTGGGGTGCACGTTCAAGATTCTTCACTCTTTTCGGAAGGTCTGAGTCGGAGTAATTTCTTCCCCCGTACATCGCCGACCACTCTAGGAACTATGCTTCAGTCACCTGTCTTCCTAATTGATGATTACCTTCAGCCGGTGCACATATAGACTAGTAATTCTTTCGGCGACATCTCACCCAATATCGCACCAAAAGAAAATGCAATTTAGCGCAAGTCTCAACGTGTCGGGCTTCGGTAGATGATCAGTCGTCTCGGTTCCCCTCCTCGCTAAAATAAATCGCAATAGCTCCCGTAGCAGCGCTATGGCGCATCAACAGCCCATCCGAGTACTTCCAGACCGTTGACCTGGTTTTGCGCGCGCTGGTCACCACTCCTATGACCAATGGACAGAATGGAGCACAGCAGCCGCAAACGCTTTCTGCCGGCCCGGAAGTCAGTGCCCAGCGTTTTCTCGCAAGATGTATAGCGCGCGGGGTCGAGACACCGCGCCACATCAAGCTCGTCCTTCCGACGGCTCGTGGCTTCCTTGGCCGCAGGAATTTCTTCGAGCGTCGCCTGGTCGACTGCCCATTCGCAGAGGAAATCACAGGATTCCTGGTCCCCGAGAACGAAGCGCGTCCGGGCAGGCTAAATGACGGCTTTCACGCGATTGTAGCTTCTGCTGCAGCGGGAATCCTACTTCACGCAGATGGCACAGACAATTTACCGGCAGTTGAGGAGGAGCTTGCGGCGCGTTTGGCGTTCCCCTGGCTGCTCGCTGCGCCAGCGCCGCGTTATCATGTTGTGCTCGTCGAGGGCTATCCTCATCTTCAGATGGGTAGGCGACACAGTTTTCTCAGTTTTGCCCAAGCTGACACCGTCAAGGCATCGGCTTTATCCAGGCCGTGAAAGACCTCGACGTAGCGCTGATAGTTCTGGGCCCCAAGGGCCACAAGCACTGGCTCGAGGACCCCACGAACGCGGCAGGCTTCTGTGAGGCGCTCATTCACGTTGATTTGAGTTTTGACGCGGGTCTGCCGGCGCGGATCGCAGAGGCAGTGCGCGGATATGCCGCATGGGATCGGGTCGATGGGATCTTCACTGCGCACGATAGGTACCTCGTCGCAACCGCCCAAGCAGCTGAAATTCTCGGGCTCCCTGCGGCCCCGTTCGGGCGCACGAGATCTCGACTGACAAGTATGCGATGCGGGAGTTTCAGGCCGACTCGCAGGCTAGCGATTTCCAGCTGTTCAAGTTGGCCGGAGTGGAGGACGCTCGGCGCCGGATTGGATCTGCCGTGGAGCCCATCGCGGTACGCTACCCAGCTATCGTGAAGCCCATCAGTGGGTTCGCTTCGGAAGGTGTTGCAAAGGTGAACAGCGATGCCGAGTTATTCGAGTCCATAGGGAGAGTCAACTCTGCGCGTCACGGTAGCGTGGTCATTGTGGAGACATACATCGACGGGCCGGAGTTTGACGCGAACTTTGTGCTTCGGGACGGGGAAATCCTATTCTTCGAGTTGACAGATGACTTCCCGAGCGAAGGAGATATGGCTGGAGCCGGAGCGTCTGGGGCCTTCTTCGAGACCTCTGAGCTAACCCCTCAAATCTCAGTGCCGCCGAGCGCGACATTGTGCGCACCTCCCTGCACAATACACTTCTCGCGCTAGGTTTTACCTGGGGTCTCTACCACATTGAAGGCCGCTTGAAGGACTCCGCGAAGGAATACCGTGCCGACGCCACCGGTCTCGTCGACCTGCACGACCGACTCGTTCCCCGCCAAACCAGGCCGTCATGCTTCCTCCTGGAGATCAACGCCCGCGTACCCGGTGTGGGGTGCTCGTTCTCAACCATCCACACTTATGGCGTAGATTTCTACGCGGTGCCGCTTCTTGCGTGCGTCCGAGACACTGCGCGCCTTGCCCTCATCGCCACGCCATTCCGCTTCCCGACGCGCCCGGACGGCTCGCAGTACTGGTGCCAAGTGGTTTTTGTGCAGCCGGAGCGCGGCGGGACGTATATGTCTGAGGACGCATGCGGGGCACTGGCTCGCCGACGACCCGACCTCGCAGCTCATATCGCACGGGGCGTCACGCTTTATGCGCAGGGTGCCAATGTGCCAGACCCCGCGTCTGGGCTGTGCGTGGTACTTGCGTACTTTTTGGTGTATTCCAGGGAGAGCCGCCAGCATGTTCGGGAGCTCGCGGAAATCGTTCGCGCAGAGTTCCGATATGAGATTGTTTAGCGTATTTTCTGCAAATTATCGAGCCATTTTCGAAAGTCAACGTACAAATTGCGCCAGAATGTACTCGAATTTGATCATTATTATGAGCATGAACCAAATTTTGCAAACCAAAGAAAACAGCCTCAACAACCGTGGGAACGTTAATCAAGTTGGTGCCAAGCATAGACAACGTGATGCGGTTCGGCGAGCTCCGGTACTTCTCTTTCTGCACTGTCATCATGTGGCGCCAACTTTCTGCGGTAGAAACGCAGGGCAAGCGTTCGATGTTACACGGCGAGGGTGTGATCACTCTTCCAGATCGTTTTCACGGCCTGGTCGGAGTCCGCCTCGGTCAACGTCGGGGCATCTTACGGCGCAAGTCGCGGCGTGTCGATTTTAGTTCGTCTGCAAGCTAACATGGTTTCATTCTTCGAGCGGAATCCTGGTCTAACGATATTTTTTTGATTGTCAACGGCGATATTCGAATTCCATTCAATGAAACCTTAATACCTACCGTCAATTATCGACTCGGCCGACTCTCATCTTGGTACCCCCGCCACGAATTTACGTGAAAGAAAGCGTACGGAATTTGGTTGGCATGGGATTGAGATCCTAGTATGTGGGCCCTGTCCATGTATTTTCGGAACGTGCGATGCGGCGAATATGTTGCACCGGGTGCCATGATCGCCGACTTGCCGTTGGAATTGAACTATACTGACGGACATAGTTAAGTGGTTGCGCAGGAGCCGCGGAGCCACGGGGTGGCACTCGGACCGTGCCCAAAAATAGCGAGTGGCTCAAAATAATTTGGCGGTGGAGCTACTGGTTTGCGCACGGTCCGAGAGCCACCCCGTGGCCGTCGCTCCTGCGCAACCTGTCTATTATATTATTGGGGTACGTCCAATGATAGGCTTGCCTTTCCAACCTCAGACCCGAAATTCATTTCAAAATCAAAATGAGTCGCACACCCGGTACATGTATTTCGGCCATTCGGTAACGGCGAACTCCTAGCAAACCGATCGAGAGGGACTATTCCGCGCTGTTACTCTCAGGATTTCCTTAAGCTGAAATGCAGATCTAGCTGTACGTATGGCCGCAACTTCCGATGGGATCTGCTCAGCTAGAGCGGTATTGCCTCCATGGGTGTAGCCATCATTGTGCGGAGCTTTATGGAGGTATCCTCGGATCCTCAACCACCAGGGTTGTTACTTCCATTCTACTTACAGCTTTTTCGCATCTAAAACACTGTCGGCGGAGATCAACATTACAGCTCTAGAACAGCTCGTCCCTTCATAAATCGCGGAGACGAAACGACTGCAGACACTTCCTACCAACATGACTGAACAGCAGAAACAAATTACCATCATCGGCGCTGGTAAAGCCCTTCACTTCGTACCTAGTGTGGAGCTCATCTTCGTCAGGTGTTATCGGCTTGACCACTGGAATCAAATTGCAAGAGAAGGGCGGATACCAAGTTACTATCGTGGCAGAAATCTGGCCAACAGATCATCCAAGCCCTCACTATACCAGTCATTGGGCTGTGAGTGGCCATCCATGGAGTCGATTTGGAAATTTGACGCTTCATTCGACAGGGCGGGCATCATTGCACCGCAGCGGAGAGTGATGACCTTCGCCAACAGAGTGAGTTGTACGATCCGTTACGCGTCTACCCTCTAATTTCTTTCGATCTGCAGAGATGGATACAGAAACTTTCAGAGTTTTCTGGGAGATGTCGGCGCCTGGACACCCGGCGGAGAAATGCTTTATTCGCACTCCGCAGTACGAGCACTATTTTGAGGATCTCGGCCATCCTCGTGGACTGGAGACCATGCCCAACGTACGTGTGCGCCAAACTTGTAATACTGCGCTAATTTGTCACTCTTGCAGTTCGAGATCATGCCGAAATCCGCCCTCATCCCAGGCGCTGTCTTTGGAATCTCCTTTACGGCCATAAGCTTCGGTATGTATTAGTTTCGCCTCCGTGTTCACGGTGCTCATGGACAAAAATAGATCCTCCGGTGTACCTGAACTATCTGCACAAGCGTTTCCTCGCTGCCGGCGGTAAACTCGTTCACGGCAAGGTGCAGCACATCAAGCAAGTGGTTGAAGGCGGTAGTGCGGTGTTCGAAGGGCAGCCTCCGGCGCCGCCTGCCGCTGTCCTCGTGTGCGCGGGTCTCGGCGCGCGCAGCCTCGGCGGGATAGAGGATAAGACCGTGACCTCAGTGCGCGGCCAGACAGTCGTGTTGCACGCTCCGTGGGTAGGCTTTGGATCCACGCGTCGCAAAATCGAGGACGAGATGATCTCGTATGTGATTCCGCGCCACAACGGCAACATCGTTCTTGGTGGGACGCTCAACGTCGATGACTGGTGAATTGTGTGGTTTATAATGTAATACCGAGGGCTGAGCGATATTCTTAGGTACCCACTGCCGCGTGAGGAGACCAAGATCGCGATCATGGAGAAAGCGCTTGCGCTTTGGCCCGAGATCGCTCCCCCCGAAGCTCGCAAGAACCGCGCCCCCACGATTCAGGATCTATATCCCATTATAGTGGAGGATGGCCTGGGATTGCGTCCGCACAGAAATGAAGGAATCAGGATTGATGCCGAGTGGGTTGAGGCGAATGGCGTCAAGGCACCTGTCGTGTTTAATTACGGGTGCATTCACTTTCATGTCCATTTTTGCTTGGGGAACTAACGATGCTGCACAGGCATGGCGCGTACGGATTCGAGTCATCGTGGGGGTCTGCTTCTATGGCTGTGGAGCTGATGGAAGAGGTCTTGAAATCGGTGTAGATCCCACTGCCTCTGAGATATATTAGACTTCCACTCGACAAAATGTCGTTCAGTTGTAAAAAAAAATGCGCTGTTTATGTTTCATTATTGCAGACTGAAAATGGGTGTTTCCGGGCTGCTCTAATCCAATTTACTTTACAAAGTTCCCCTTTTCCAAAAAGCTCGTAGACTCATCTGTATTGTAATTGGCGGGTTGCGACGTGACCCGATATCAACTAACAAGGTAGTACATGTCAGGTTTAATTTTATCATAGGTCTTAAGTGTGAACGAAGAGTGGCGGGCTCCATGTCAGCTGTGAATGTGAGGGTTGATGTTGGAGAGGTACAGATTGATTTTAAAGAGGACGACCTTTCTAAGTATCTTTGAGCATTCAAAGCCGGCTTCGCGGATCATGGCGAGGATACGACTGAGCTTTTTAAAAAGAACGGACAGCGATCAACTCAAGACATCGATTCAAAGATTTTGGTGTGTATAAATATATACAGAAGTGACGAACAATTACCTGACCATACAGTACACGTAGCAAAACTGTCCAAAAACATTAAGAGATGTGCATCCCATCAACCTCCACCACGTCATCGTAAAACCCGCCGAATTCATGTTGCAAATACTTCAGCACCACCGCGTTGATCGGCTCGCTCTCCACCAGGAATCCATCGTGCCCGGCCACCGAGGAGATGATCACCAACTCCGCCTCGGGGATACCATCGGCGAGGATTTTTTGCTCCTTCGGCGGGCAGAGTACATCCGAGTTAATACTGATGATGAGAGGCCGGGCGGGTAGCTTGCCGAGGACCGCCGCGAGCGCCGCATCCTCGTCGATATCTGCAGGTACGCGCCCACGCGTGAGGTCGTGCGTATCCATCTTTTCGATGATGTGAAGGTAGCAATTCGCGTCGAACTTTTCCGCGAATGTGGCGCCTTTGTAGCGCAGGTACGATTGCGCAGAGTATACGGGGTGCCCCACATCGTCGTCGGCCACAACCCGTGTCGCCTTGTGGCACCCTGTGTCTGCGGACCTCTTTTCATTCTGCTGGCGTGCGTGGGAGCAAGAAGCCTCCAAGGTGCGCCCGAAGCGCTCCTCGTAGGAGTCCGAGGAGCGGTATGTGAGGAGACCCGCCATCCGCGCAGCGGCGAGCCCCTGAATGGGTGGGCGATCAGGCGAGTAATAGCCGTCCACGAATGCCGCGTCGCTGTAGATGATCTGGCGCTTCACCTCGCCCCAGGCGATACACCATGCAGATTGTTTTGCGCATGTAGCCATCGCTATTGTACGATGCACGAAGCCAGGGAAGCACAGCGGCCACTCGAGGGCTGTCATTCCGCCCATGGAGCCTCCGATGATGACGGCGACGGAGACAACACCGAGGTGATCGAGGACGAGTTTGTGTAACCTGTGCGCAGTGTTCAAGTGACAGAAAAACGAGCACGTGGGAAAAGCGTACCTGACGTCGTCGCGAATAGTTGTAGATGGAAATCTGGGGCCGTAGCACCTCCCGGTCGAAGCGTCAATAGAGAGAGGTGAACAAGTTCCGAATGGGGACCCCAGAACATTTGCACAAAATATGAAGAAGCGTGTTGGATCGAATGCCTTTCCACAACCGATCAGTGGTGCCCACCTGCCAAATGGTGAGCTTTTGCGAGACTGGGAAAAAAGGGACCGACCATTCATCGACGTCGACGCTCCCCGTGAATGGATGGCAGATCACCATGACATTATTCCGGGCAGCATTGAGGAGTCCCCAGGTTTTGTACACGACATTGACTGAGTGCAGGGTGACTCCACATTCCAGGTCAAACTTTGGAAGAGCAAAAGTCGATTTTTTCCCGAGTGCGGGTGCCATTGAAAGAAATTTTTTAATCTGTGACCATAATCGACCGGCTTTTGAACCCGGGTGCTGTAAGGACCACACAGCAGTAGCAGCAAAAATCTGTTATTGATCGGTGATGGATAGCCGGGGTATAAGGAACTTGAGCCATTTTGGCGATGGAATGGGCCTGGAATCCATAGGGTTGAATTGCATTTGGGCAGACATCGAACGTTCGACACGTTCAATAGCTAATTCAATGAGAGAATATTCACAAATCCCCATGAGGTTAATGTTAGGCAGACGATTAATATTTTTGGTTAAGCGAGAGTCTCAGCGAGTGAGTCGAAGTGTCCGTCGCTGTATCTGGTTTCGAGGTAGCACCGTCCGCGAATGGGGATGCAGGGCGTAGACAGCATAAAACATCCGGGACAGGTCGGCCAAAAGACAGCGGACTTGAAACACAGACCAAGGGATCATCGTCGTTGAGAGGCAAGATGGGTCGCTCCGTTATTGCAACCGAGATGATTATGTCAGCATTTTCATTCTTGTTTCTGTTCCACAGTCTAGGTTCGGCCAACTCAAACGGTGAGCTCTCCCTGACGTCCAAATGCTGTTAAACGGTGCAGCGCGCATTCCATTCCAGTGGCACAGGGTCGGCGGCCTTCCTTCTTCGGGAATTCCGAATTCCTTTCTCCGAGTCATTAGCTTGAAAGAACCGTAACAGCCCGTTATGGGAGCCAAATGTCCATCTCGGGGACTCAGATCTCGGCGTCTCCTTTTGGCTTGTGTTCAGCTTGCGAATTTTTGGCTTCATGGCTCAGTCGTTCCTGCACGGCTCTTTGGTTACTCCAAGGTGCTCTACGGCCTTGATCGGATACCTGGAGAAATCCTGTAGCGAAACGCCGATGCCGAGGTACAGCTGCGCTACACTCCATTCCGCTGTTCACGAACTTCAGAGCAACAGCAGTAATTAACTATTGACAATCTGGGCAGCACAGCAACTCTGCTCCGACTGCCGCGGGGTTACTGCATCACTCGAGGACAAAAAAGCGAGCACAGGGCACGTCCTAATCCGATCCTACTCCCACCATTTACTGTATAACATGACCAGCCTTGTCGCCAACGCCACAAAACCCTTGCGATTCCAGGCATGATATGCTCACCACCAACGCAGGCCATCTGGATTTCCAAATCCTCAACGCCTTCACCAGCGACACATTCGGCGGCAACCCCGCCGCCATCGTCTTCTTGGACAAAATGCTCCCTGATCACGTCCTCGAAAAAATCAATGCTACTTTGAATCAGCCCATCGGCGTATTCGTATCACCACCAAAATCCACTATTCCGCCTAAGCAGGGGTCCACCGTCTTTGGGCTCCGCTGGTTTGGCCCTAGAAACGAAATGTACATCTGTGGCCACGGAACTCGTACGTTATTCCGTTGTACCGTTGCAACTAAAATAAACGATCTTTTTTTACCTTCTGCAAGTCGCCGCAGCCGAGGCGATATTCCGCCGGCTCGACCCCGCGAAGAATATCACGACCCTCGAATTCGAGACGCTATCGGGCACGCACACGGCACAACGCGTTGGCGACAAGGTACAGATGGAACTTCCCGCTGGCACGACGGTCCCCGCATCCGCGGAGGAAAGGGTTGTCGTGGAAGACATTTTCGCGCGCGCGCTTGGCAAACCCAGTGTCAATATCCGTTACGTCGGCCACGGCGGACCCGGGTTCACGAACTACCTCTTCGTGGAGGTTGATAAAACCGAGAAACTCGCTGAATGGCGGCCTGACGTGGACCACTTTGTACGTCGCCGTTCGATCGCGAACTCGCCGTTTTTTTCTAACATTTCTTTTTGTCTCAAGGCCAAACTCCCCTCGCGCACCCAAATCCTCGTGGTCTCGTCGGCTGGGCAGGACGGTATTGCGTATGAGACGCGCATGTTCGCGCCAAATATCGGCGTGCGCGAGGACCACGTCTGTGGCTCCGCCCATTGCCTGAATGCGCCGTACTGGGCTGCCAAGGCACAGGAGGGACACGTTGAAGGGGGATTCACGGACGGAAAGGCGCAACACGCCAAGGCTGTCAGTGCTCGCGGCGGCGACATCTGGGCGTCGTATTTTGCCGCCGCGGGCCGTGTGCGGATGCGCGGGAACGTGAAGCTCTTTGCAGAGGGGACGCTGGATCTCACTGATGTTATGGTTTAATTCGTCATTAATGTCATGGACTAGATTTCTTTAATTTTTAATAATTCGTGTGGATGTGGACGTGGAAGCACTTGTACACCACGTGTCTTAGTGCTGTTGCGGTCGGAGCCCGACGTATTTCCTGTGCGCAGTGTAACTGTGGGTCCGGCACTTGAGCTGTTGACAACATGACCCATGAACCACACTTGAACTTGACGTATTTAGGCCGCTTACGGCATAGAAATCAAACTCGTAGTTTTTCCAACGTATAACACAAAAAGAGAATGCAGTACTCAGAGCTGTAACGGCCGGAACCCGGGTATTTGCCTGCGTGCTCTGAGCTGTGCAGTGTTCAAATTGATCGTGGCCCTGGATCCGGCTCCAGCTGTCGAACACAGTGCAACAGGTATTACTCATGAGCTGTTGAAACTTGAAATGGAGGTGGGAAACTAAGGGAATGTACACGTCGATATGGATTCTGTAACAACATTTTGGAAGCATGTATCGTGGATAGTGAATATTGTAATTAGGAGTCTAGACTCCCGCCGGCAAAGTTGGCAAGACGGGGATGGTGGGTGCGGAATCTGGAACGGCTCCACCACCACCAGCCTCCTCGACCTTCTCGTTCTCCTTCTCCGCTACAGCGCCATTCCCCTCTGCCGTACCTTTCCCCACCCCCACAGCACCTCCTGCCGGCACTGAATCAACAACCTTCCGAAACAGCACCCAATACACCCCCGTCGTCACCCCCATGGCCCCCGCCAACACCGCATAGCTCACCACAAGCAGCGGGTCCCTATACAACGGACTCAGCGCCAAGCCCAGCAGCACCGCTAGCGCGCCCATGCCCACCAGCACCGCCTGCAGCAGCGACTTCATGCTCGGCGGCGCGGCGGCGTACGCGTACTCATACGCGCCGGGCGAGGAGAAGACCTCGCCGAGGCCCTCGAGGAGGTAGATGGGCGTCTGGGCGAAGACGTTGACGTGGTTCGGGCCGGGGGAGGGTGCGCAATTGAGCGGGGCCGAGTAGCAAGGCGCGGAAGAGTAGATAAGCTTTTGGAGGCCGGCAGCGTACGCTTGCGCGAAGGCCTCGAAGAGGAAGCCGAGCGCCATGCGGTTGATGGGGGAGAAGGTGATTTTGGCGCGGCGGAGAGCAGGGTAGAGCACGTATTGCGCAAGGGGCAGGAAGACAATGACGGAGACGGGGTTAAGGAAGGCGATGACATCGTTGGGCATGCCGTGCGTTTCCATTGTTGCAGCTTGCGAGACGAGGTTGGTGGACATTTGGCTTTGGCAGAGGAGGAGGATGGGCCAGGCGAGGCTGGAGAGAGTTGGATATTAATTATTGAGGCGTAGAATAAGGAAGAGTTGGAGACTAACAAAACGCGGCACGCGAGTAAACCCCGCTTCAATTCGTGTATGAAGGTGTCGTCCCAGCGGACGATGCGTTGATGTTTCGTCACTTGATTTGCCGGCAGGGCTGCATCCATTTTGAACCCCCCGCGCACGCCAAGCCAGAACGCCTTCATTGCCTGCGGCAGAATCGTTCCCTTTGCCGGTGGTTTAGCTACAAATTCAGAATCAGCGCCGCTCAAAGATAAATAATAATAATAATAAGAACTAACCAAATTTCGGACTGCCTAAAATCAGCACCGCTAACGCAACCCAGATAGAACAGAATGGAAGGAGGAACGCCGCCCAGAAGTCGATATAGCGCTCCATTAGCGTGGTGGCGACGCCAGAAAGCGATCCTACGTTCCCACACCTAATTATAAAGTTCAATTTTCAATTTTTGCACATATCATGTGTGGCTAACCAGTAATAGATCGAGTATATCCGCTGGAGCGTCAAAGCTGGATCGACGATGACCCGCTCGCCGCTGGCCGTTTCGGTTATGCGCATTCCGTCAGGCGACGCTTCTGCGCATTGGTCCGCTGGAACGGGGACGCAAATTAGATTAAAGATTTGTCAGTTGTATATTTAGGACAGTGACTAACCGATAAATGGGGCTAGGTTGGATTTCATGCCGCCCGCTCCTATGCCAAAAATAATAATAGCTTGTGGGCGGTCAGCGCTTGTGAGCGGCACGAGAGACGTGGTTTTTTTTACCTGCGATGAGGCCACCGAGCCCGGCGCCGTGGTCGAGGGATACTGGGAGCGACGTGACGAAGAGAATGAGGATGCCCAGGGCATAGATGCTGCAGGGAAAAACAAAATCAATGAATTCAGCACGAAGTGTTGTCGATGTAGGCACCTCGCGAAGACTGTCAAGCTCTTGTATCGGCCAAGCCAGCCGTCCGCGACAGCCGCGCCGCCAAAGGACGTCACATACACAAGGAAGGTGAGAAAATACGCCAGACGCGTTGCGGAGGACTGGCCCAATCCAAGGGCACCGCGGCGCAAGGGATCGTCTCGACTGTTTTGCATATAATTTTCTGCAATAATGTCAGTTTTCTGAGTCGGATAAAGGGCGTTGGCGACTGACGAAAAGGAGCAGTGACTCCATAGTATGAGAACCTTTCCGCGAACCCAACCAAAGCAACTAGCCAGGCGCCGAGGGGGATTTTGTCTGCGACGTGGCGCAAGGTGGCGATTTCATCACTGGTGGGCGGGTGGAAGACACTGGGCAGGGTGTGCAGTGCGATCGAATCTGCCGTCTGGCTGGGTTCTTTATCATCGGCGGAGCGCTGAGAGCCATATTTACTAGGACGATGTGCGGTTCAGCAGGTTTGCCAGGGCGCTACATCCGAAATCCTACCTTGGCTCAAGGACTTGGACTACTACCTCCACTACAGCCGAATCGACTTGAAGTTGATCCATCTTGGAATAGAAACGAGAGGACTGAGGTCTGTTGCGGAAGAAAAGGGGTGTTTATGGATCCTCCCAAGAGGGCGTAGGACGGAGACACGGAGTTCCTGGGGAGAACCGTCCCAGCACTTACGCAAACGGACATGTCGGTTGCCCAGGGCGCTAAGGTTTAGCGCTCGATAGACGCCAACTGCAAGGAGATGGGTAAACGGAGGTTAAAGTTGGCTCACCGCACATGCTGTCAGCGTCGGTTGTGGTACAGCTCCAAGGAGAGCCGGGCAAGAACGGAGTTGCCGCCATCACATGACCGGTCATCACCGGCGATGACTCGTCACGAACATTGCAATCGCTGTATCTGCAACGCAGCCAAGTCGTACTTCTCCTCGGCGTGTTTTCTATGCGGCAGAGCTGTTCTGAAACACCAGCATGCATCTCCTTGGCGTATCCTGAGGTCCTCAAGCTGGGGCTTGGATTTGATATTTCCTGACTCAAAGTCTTTTTTCGTCTCTTCTCTATCCTCCTCAGAAGTACCAAGTTTCTTACACGATGACCCTCGAAACCACGAACCCGCTTCAGTTTGCTACAACTCTCATTTCCGACGGCTGTCAGTGTACGTTTCTCCCGGGGTCATCGCTGCCGCTGAATAACTTTCTCCGTCCACAGCTCCTGTTGAAGCTAGTTGGAAGATTAACAACCCTCCTTCTGCCTCGTTTCAAACGGTAGATGTTATTCTCCGGCCTTTGCGCATGAACGGGGCCAATCCGCATGTCACACTCGCTGAAGCTGGTTTGGGGCCCAGGATTTACCCGTTTCTGCTTGACTGTATTCAACGGGTAACAGACTCGCCCCGCTCCATTAAAATCATCCTGTCCACCGTCGATGGCTTCGTGGGACGCGGAAATTTCTTCGAACGGCGCATGGTTGACTGTCCTTTCGTTGAGCGCGTCGAGGGATTCTTGGCCCTTGATTCTAGAACAGGACCTCCGATATTCGATTCCCTGTCGTCTGAATGCTTTCATACCATCCTCTCCTCGGCCGCGGCTGGACTACTTCTCCAACCTTCCGCTTCCTTATCAGATTCGGAGACATTCGCAGCTATCGAAGCAGAGCTGGCTTCCCGACTCGCTCTGAACTGGATCTTTCCTAACCCCGTGCCGCACCGGAACGTCGTCCTCATCGAAGGATATTCTTATCTTCAATCTGGTCCGTATCTAAACGGCTCCTTCGGCATATGACCCGTCTAATTATCGTTGGATCGCAGGTGTGGGACTCATCCAAGCAGTGAAAGACCTCGACGTCTCCATCATCGTCCTCGGCGCCGGCGCGCCCCACGGACCCCCGCACTGGCTCCAAAACCCCGCCAACGCCCCCGGGTTCTGCGACGCATTCATCCCCATCGACATGACTATCGACTCCGGCCTCCCCAGCCGAATCGTCGCCGCCGTGCGCGCGTACACTGGATTCAACAAGATCGACGGCATCCTCACGGCACACGACAGGTATTTGGTGCCTACAGCCAAAGCAGCGGTTATGCTTGGCCTCCCGGCGTCCCCTGTCCATGCACACGAGGTCGCGACGGACAAGTTTGCCATGCGGAAGTTCGAGGTTGATTCGCAGGGTTCGGGTACCAGCGATTTTCAATTCCTGCGTTTTACGGACCTGGATGACATACAAGCGAAGCTCAGTTCTACCGAGGATCCCCTCGCCATCCATTACCCCGCCATCGTCAAGCCTGTGAGCGGGTACCTCTCGGAGGGCGTCGCGCGTGTGCGCACGGACGCCGAGCTATTGGCTTCGGTTGCAAGAATCGACACGGCGCGGCACGGAAAGGCGGTTATAGTGGAGACGTACATCGACGGGCCCGAATTCGACGCCAACATTATTTTGTGCGAAGGAGAGATCGTGTTCTTCGAGCTCGTGGATGACTTTCCGAGCGCAGGGGATAAGGACGCAGGGGGCACGTTCTTCGGGACGTCCGAGTTCACGCCGTCGGCGCTCCCCGACTCTGAGCGCGAGATGGTGAAGAAGTCGGTGCACAATACACTTTTGAACCTCGGGTTCAAATGGGGTTTATTCCACGTCGAGGGGCGTGTCAAAGACTCTTCGATGGAATTCCGTGCAGACGAGAGCGATGTTGTTGATCTGCGCCCTCGGACGGTACAACGCAAGGGCGCGCCCGCGTGCTTCCTCGTCGAGATCAACGCGCGCATCCCCGGGCTCGGGTGCGCGATGGCCACCATGCACACATACGGTGTCGACTTTTACGCCGCGCACCTCCTGACGTGCCTCCGCGACGCGGAACGGCTGCGGCTCGTCGCAACGCCCTTCTCTTTCTCAGGGCGTACAGATGGGTCGCAGTATTGGTGCGAAGTAGTCTTCATCCAGCCCGCGCGCGGCGGGCGGCTCCTCTCGCCCGATCCATGCGGCGAGCTCTTAAACCGGCACCCCGAGTTAAAGGCGAACGTCGCGAGGAGCCTTTGTTGCTACAAAGAGGGGGACATGATTCCCGACCCCGCGACTGGTGTGTGTTTATTGCTCGCGTACTTCTTGGCGTATTCGAGGGAGAACCGCGAGCACGTGAGGGAGGTGGCGGAGAGGATTCGGGGGGAGTTTAGGTACGACGTTGTTTAGTTACCATGGCCAAGCCGGGCCAAGTCGGCGTCGTCGATTTGAAATTTGAACCAATGATATTCAACGGCAGTTTTGGTTGATTGATTTGTCTGGGGTTTAGCCTAGCCATTCAAATTGAGCGTGGTTGGCGATCGGTTGTATTCTTTTGCCACAGCCCCGTTGAATTATTTTCATTGATCGATGCTCCAGTCGGGCGGTGATCCGACCCGATAATTCTTATAAGGCAAGCTCCGCCGATGCCAGTTCAAAATAGAACACCACAGCGATTTACAGCAAGCTGTGTCATGCGGACATGGATAGCATCGCCGCGGTAGGTCCCGCCTTCCCCGAATATGAATCTGAACAATTAAGGTTCACCGTCGCGTATAGGTAACATGTAGTTGTTAATATAGCCCTTGCTGTATTTAAAATTACATCGACACAGCTCGGACTTTTAAACCCTGACATGGAATGGAACCGCGGTGTCCCAATATGAGCTGTTTACATGATGCGTATCAAGTTTAAACCCATTCGTAATGGCTTCGCAATTATGGTCTAGGCGAGGACTAACGGCCATATCAACTCAGACGTGTAAATTTTTTTGGTCCAAAAGCAATGAATGGAATGGAGGAGGTGTGTGCTTCCCGCCGCGGAGCTAAAACTTTCCGTCAACTACAGTTGCTGTTTTTCAACTGCTTATCACTGACTCGGTCCCCGAACGTTTCGGACTGCGGCACACTGGCTCGGACGAATCCCTTATATTCCGAGTTTGAGGACATACCCGCCTCAAATCACATCCGTCATGGCACCTCACAAAGTCGTCAAGTTCGTGTCTTCTGGTTTCACGGCGTCACGAGTATTTGAACTGACGACAACCGACAGCGAACCTCACTTCGACACGCTCCAACTCACGCTGGCCATGTACCTGACAAGGCGGGAAATGGACCACGGGCAGTTCCTATACATGCCAGCGTCGCATACATGTTCCACAACTCTGATGTCAGTTTTTTTGAGTCGTTAAATTGGGCGGGACTGATTTCTCTCCAGCACGGTTCCGATCTTTTCAAGGGGTGAGTATAACATTGACCTGGGAGATGTTTCGGTTTCCTGACTTGCATTTACAGGATCCCAGGGAACGTTTACTCGCGCCTCAGCAACGAGACGGTTGACGTTCTAGAGCAGCGCATGGCCGCGCTTGAAGGCGGCGTAGCTGCGGTGGCCACCTCCAGGGCCAGGCAGCGCAGCTTATGACGCTGTTGGGCCTGTGTGATTCTGGCCAGAACTTCATTGCCCCGTAAATTCCAACCTTTTCCTTTCTTAATAGCCACTCATCCTGTAATCTAGGCAAAATGGCCTTTTGGAGGGGTGAGAGTTATGTCCATGAACGAACTTTAGCTCATCATTTTGGTCAAGACTACTCCCAATTTCAGCGTAAGCTTGAACCTAGTCTCGATGTTGATTCCGGAATTCAGAGATAATCACAGAGTTGTTCAAGAAGTTCAATATAAAAATCAAATATGTCGCGGACCTGAAACCGGAACTTTTGCTGAGGCAATTGACGAAATACTCGCGCAATTTTCGTTGAGACTATCAGCAATCCGAGTCTATACTGGCCCCAATAGCTGAACTCGCGGAGGTGGGATCTACTTCTGAAAATAAATAACCCTCTTCTGACATGTTCATAGATCGCGCACAGCCATAATTTCCCGCTCGTTGTTGACAATACGTGCGGAATGGGAGGATGGATGATTCGCCCGATCAATTTTGGAGCGGACCTCGTTGGTATTTATATCCTCTTGATTCGTGAACACATCCCATTAACCCCACACAGTGCATAGCACGACCAAGTGGATTGCTGGGCATGGAACCGTCTTGGGTGGAATGATAATCGACTCGGGTAAGTTGATTTCAGCTTTAACAGCCAATACTCTACATCTGCATCACCTTAGGCCGGTTTGACTGGGACGCTTCCCCGAAATTCAAAGGGGTCTTCAACGAGAGATATGACCGCCGCACCGCTTTCGCTCTCAAAATGAGATGGGAAATGCTTCGCGACATGGGCGCGTGCCAAAATGCATTCGGCGCATTCCTGACCATCCAGGGTCTGGAAACATTGAGTCTCCGAGCGGAACGGCATTGCGATAATTCTCTTGCGTTGGCTAAGTGCGTCTTCATATAAATGAGTGGTCCTTATCCTAACATCCTCGTAGATGGCTTGAGGCACATCCCAAAGTCACCTGGGTATCATATCCCGGTCTTAAAAGTCATCCAGACCACACACAAGCCGTCGAAGTGCTGCGCGAGAATGCGTTTGGTGGAATAGTTTGTTTTGGAATCAATGGCCATCCTCGAGACATCGTGGATAATCTCAAGCTTGCGAGCAACTTATCGCACATGGGTCTGCATTCATATGCGTGTATACCGTCTTTTAGGCTGATAGTTCTCAGGTGATGCTAAACCTTGATCATCCATCCTGGTTCACAACGAATCAGTCGATGGTGACGAGGAGGTTCTCGCATCCGGAGTCCGGCGAGATCTCATAAGAGTATGTTCATGCCTTTGATATTGGAAGTGCAACTGAATTACTACAGGTGTCTGTTGGAATTGAAAACATCGCCGACATCATCGCCGACTTCAACCAGGCACTTGACCATGTCCCGGCTCAATCATCTGCTTGATATCTAGATACATACGTACATGATGTACATCGGGTCTTCAGTACTTCAGTCCTGGCTAATGCAGCTACACTTACGAATGATTTTTTTATTCAAACCTTCGCGGTTCAGGATCCCCTTCCATGGGGTGTTGAACTTACCTCACCGCAGGATCACCAATACCCGTTACACCTTCCCTTGAATGCACAATGCCTCCTCGTGTCTTTCCAAGCAGCCCTCTTTCTGAGTAACTAATATACAGTACAATAGGCTCATATCAGACTCCGATGTGAATGAATGGTATCCATCGTTCGTGAGGAACCTCTCTACGTTTTAACTCTTTGACTGCAAGCTGCAAGGCCTCAGCTGCATCCGTATGTTTGGGCTGTTGACCTTCACGGAAAAGGTGGGAGTATACACTCTCTGCAACAGTCGGGCCATCATTGTCGTTCATAGACCACATAGTTCCAATTGCACTTTGGAACCCAGCAGTAATGAATCCACCGCCTAGGTGAAATGATTCATTTGCTAGGTTTGCATCTCCCATAGCTGTCTGACATGCAGAAAGAAAGACAAACTGTGCGTTTGGGAGAGGCATGCGAAGAATTGTGTCCAAATCCAAATTGCCATCATAAAGCTGGAGATGGCTTTGCGTGGGGTACTCGAGATTTTGATATCCATGACAAGCCAAATGAACCCAGGAGCAGTCCTGGAGTTGCAGTTTCACAGCATCCACTGTTGCTTGCTCTCCGAGGAGGCGCTGAACATAACAGTCTTTGGCTATAGAGATAATTTTCTTGACTTCTGGCTCTACACCTTTGAGAAACCTGCTTTTCGTAAAATCAGTGTGTGTAACTCCCACAACCGCCAATTTAGGTGCATTTATTGGTGATTTTTGGGCGTAGGCATCCAAGAGAGATCCAAGAGTTGCTGTGTATGAATGGATAAATTCATCTGTAGGGGGGCTTGCATGTAAAGGCAATCCAGTGAATGCACCTGTTGGCAGCCACCAGAGTCTGCCATTCAAAATACCGCGCTAAGGAAAGAGGGTCAGATTAGTTACGAAATAAAGAATCACTGACTGATTTCAAAACTTGATAAACTGGGTCCACGACATTGATCCAGAGCCAATTCAACATATCTTCAAAATATTCCTTGGTCGGCTTATGGGCAAACTGTTCACGCCAGGCAAAGAGTCGGGAGGATGATGATTCACTTCTGTTTCGAACATTGCAGTAACGAAGCAGGTCTTTCAGTATGTCTCGTTGTTTGTTGAGCAGTTCTAGTGTTGCAGTTGGGAGTGGAACAGGGACCGGGTCTGAAGTTGGATTGGGGAGGATTATTGCATCACAATGGTCTTTGTGACTAGTGAGGATTATGACAGGTCCCCCTTGTGCTGCATGACAAAGGACATTGTAAGGTTTTGGAAGAAGGAAATATTCAAAGCCTGGTTGTTTCCGAATATGTTTGATCAATTTACTTCTTTCTTCAGCAATGCTGATTGGATCTGTGAATGTGCCACTATAAAGCTGTGAAGATAGCTCCAATAACCTTTTAGCTTGATCAGGAGGGAGCACATCAACATCTGTCTTCAGCTGGAGCATTTGTTGAAATATAGTGGCAATTCCTTGTTCAAGCAATGTCAATGCTTCACGATAATGGGACAGACCAATGCATGTTCGTACAGCAGTTGAAGTAGCATCTAAAACATTGAGCCTCCGAATAGCATCCTGACGCAGTGGAATGGAATGACCCATCCAGAGGATTTCAGGGAGTAAACTGAAAGCTGCCCAGAAAGCAGGCACACAATAAGATGACTGGAACTCTTCAGCAAAATATGCCCATGAAAGAGCTTGCTGCCATGATGTTTCAGGGGCAGAGGTGGGAAGTTTGAATGACTCGTTATAGTGGATGTGTGTGGCTGCAAGGTCCTTCGGGTCTCCCAGCTTCCGATACCGATCACTGAATGATATGGCAAGGCTTTGGAGTCGCTCTGCTTGCTGGGGATGCTCTGGTGGAGTGAAAGCCACTGCCTCCTGCTTGGTATGCAATCCTGCTTCCAGGTCCTTCAGGTCTCCTAGCTTCCAATACCGATCGCTGAATGATGCAGCAAGGTTCTGGAGTCGCTCTGCTCGCTGGGGATGCTCTGGTGGAGTCAAGGCCACTGCCTCCTGACTGATTTGCAATGCCACCTCCAGGTCCTTCAGGTCTCCTAGCCTCCGATACCGATCACTGAATGATATGGCAAGGTTCTGGAGTCGCTCTGCTTGCTGGGGATGCTCTGGTGGAGTCAAGGCCACTGCCTCCTGATTGGTTTGCAATGCTGCCTCCAAGTCCTTCAGGTCTCCCAGCCTCCGATACCGATCAGTGAATGATATGGCAAGGCTTTGGAGTTGCTCTGCTCGCTGGGGATGCTTTGGGGGAGTAAGGCCACTGCCTCCTGCTTGGTTTGCAATCCCGCTTCCAGGTCCTTCAGGTCTCCTAGCCTCCGATACCGATCACTGAATGATGCAGCAAGGTTCTGGAGTCGCTCTGCTCGCTGGGGATGCTCCGGTGATGTCAAGGCTACTGCCTCCTGCTTGGTTTGCAATGCCACCTCCAGGTCCTTCAGGTCTCCTAGCCTCCGATACCGATCACTGAATGATATGGCAAGGTTCTGGAGTCGCTCTGCTTGCTGGGGATGCTCTGGTGGAGTCAGGGCCACTGCCTCCTGATTGGTTTGTAATGCTGCCTCCAGGTCCTTCAGGTCTCCCAGCCTCCGATACCGATCACTGAATGATATGGCAAGGCTTTGCAGTCGCTCTGCTCGCTGGGGATGCTCTGGTGGAGTCAAGGCCACTGCCTCCTGCTTGGTATGCAATCCTGCTTCCAGGTCCTTCAGGTCTCCCAGCCTCCAATACCGATCACTGAATGATGCAGCAAGGTTCTGGAGTCGTTCTGCTCGCTGGGGATGCTCTGGTGGTGTCAAGGCCACTGCCTCCTGACTGATTTGCAATGCCACCTCCAGGTCCTTCAAGTCTCCTAGCCTCCGATACCGATCACTGAATGATATGGCAAGGTTCTGGAGTCGCTCTGCTTGCTGGGGATGCTCTGGTGGAGTCAAGGCCACTGCCTCCTGATTGGTTTGCAATGCTGCCTCCAAGTCCTTCAGGTCTCCTAGCCTTCGATACCAATCAGTGAATGATATGGCAAGGCTTTGGAGTTGCTCTGCTCGCTGGGGATGCTCTGGGGAGTCAAGGCCACTGCCTCCTGCTTGGTTTGCAATCCCGCTTCCAGGTCCTTCAGGTCTCCTAGCCTCCGATACCGATCACTGAATGATGCAGCAAGGTTCTGGAGTCGCTCTGCTCGCTGGGGATGCTCTGGTGGAGTCAGGGCCACTGCCTCCTGCTTGGTTTGTAATGCCACCTCCAGGTCTTTCAGGTCTCCTAGCCTCCGATACCGATCACTGAATGATATGGCAAGGTTCTGGAGTCGCTCTGCTTGCTGGGGATGCTCTGGTGGAGTCAGGGCCACTGCCTCCTGATTGGTTTGCAATGCTGCCTCCAGGTCCTTCAGGTCTCCCAGCCTCCGATACTGATCAGTGAATGATATGGCAAGGCTTTGGAGTTGCTCTGCTCGCTGGGGATGTTTTGGGGAGTTAAGGCCACTGCCTCCTGCCTGGTTTGCAATCCCGCTTCCAGGTCCTTCAGGTCTCCCAGCCTCCGATACCGATCACTAAAAGATATGGCAAGATTTTGGAGTTGCTCTGCTCACTGGGGATGCTCTGGTGGAGTCAAGTCCACTGCCTCCTGCATGGTTTGCAGTGCCTTTTCAAGGTCTTTCAGGTCTCCCAGCCTCTTATACCGATCTCTGAAAGATATGGCAAGCTTTAGGAGTCGTCCTGCTCGCTGAGAATGCTCTGGTGGAGTCAAATTCACTGCTTCCTGACTGGTTTGCCATGCTGCCTCCAGGTCCTTCAGGTCTCTCAGCCTGTGGTAATGATTTGTGAGTGCCACACTGATGTTATGTAATGCATGCGCCCAATCGGAGTGTCCTTCCAGTGTCAGATCCAGTGCTTCCTGAAAGTACTTCACAGAGGCCTCAAGGTCATTCAAGCTTCCTGACTCCCAATATCTCCGTATAAAATGTCCCCCTAACTGTTGTTGATATCTTTGCCTGTCTGGATCTTCCTGAGGTGTCTGTTCAATATGCTGTTGTACTGCTGCGATGACTTCTGGATTTCCCCAATCCTATGGAGCAATTCCAGCTGTCCAGTAACAAAACCCCTACATGTCTGTACTCACCAAATCCTCGGAACTCTGCTCTTCATTGTCAGAGCCCTAAAAAGAACTTTAGCTTCCTAGCAGTTCCATTCATGTGCGTACTCACCAAATCCTCCAAATTATGATCTTCAGAATTCATGGTAATGGGCTCTGAAACTGAACCATCTGCAGGGTTGCGATGAAATCTACCCAAATTTGGTTCCTGTTGTAATTCAATAAAGTATTATTTCCTCTCCAATTAACAAACTTGCTGTATTTCCACGCACGCTCTCCTCAGTGATCCGCCCATCATTGGAGTCCTCGGAAGTAATAGTAGTTGTATTCTACTCCCGTTCAGCCTGGTTTGAAAAGAGATGGGTAGTAAGTCCTCACGGTCTCGGTTTCCACCATTTGTGAATGGGGTGGAGTAAGGCAACGGCGTGTGATGGAAGAATGAGCACGGTAGAGTTATATGAAGCTCTTAAGCGCCGAACTGTCAGATTCCAGCTGATATGAATTGATAAATGAGTGATCTTTGGCACCTGTACACGCGGCAGCTTCTTCTTTTTCACCTTCTCTCAGCTTCGAAATTTCAGTGCACCCTTTACATACATCTCTTTCGACAGTGCATCGGTGCTGGATGGATACTGGATGACCCTCACCCACTGCTACTGCCATTGCGGCAACGTTCCTAAGGCAGCCAACTACCTAGAATGAAGCTCCTGGATCCTTCAACGGCGCTTCCTAATACATCTGTCCTTCGGGGTTTTCTTTCCACCGGCAGCAAGCTGGGCCACTTCTATTGTATTGTCTTCCCGATGAAGCGCGCGCTTAACTGAAATTAAATGCGCTGTCCATGAATAATAGCTCCTGCGACCCACATCGTTACACCTCAAGCTAAAGCTCAACCGGTTTGAGACGCGCTGCCGCGTTGGACTGTTGCGGCTGCATCATTAACACAAAATCAATAATTTTCAACCTCAAGGCGCCCAAAATTTAGAGTGACGTGATTTAGAAAGAATATTCGTGCAGAAGATCGATTGTCTGCAACCCAACGCGCGCGAATCAGAGCACTATGGATTACGAATGTAATTTATGTTGAATTAGGACGTTATCGGAACAGATTGATTGAATGCACAATATATATTTATATGGTCCTGACTTTCCGAACACATCCTCGTCATTATGTGCACCCGCTGTACCCACACGCCGAGGTGCAGTATGAATCATCGACCGCACATCCATAAATCATTGTCCGCTGACTCGGGCTTGAACTTCGAGAATTCAAACTGGCGCGCGAGTACCTTGCATGAAGTGCCAACAGATTGGGTTATGTTGCAGCGTGGAGGAGAGGTTTGCCGCCGAGAGAAGACGGGAAGGATAAGCGCAACAATCACGACAGTTGGCTTCCTGAGAGCAAAATGCATTACCCCGTATTTTCTTTCTATGTAAAAACGAATACACCGAGCGTGATAAACATGAGGCGTAACCCGGCGCTCAGATAAACGTGTGTTGAATCATAATATTTACAGAACTTGGGAGATAAGGAGAGGATAACTATGAGAAGAGTATAAAAGTGGACAGCGGTGTTGAATTCACGCTCGGCGCCTCGAGCAAGCAGTGGAAGAATAGCTGAGTAAAAATCACGGGTGCAAGCAATGAAGGCGCGGAAAGACATTGAGCGCCGCGGCGGTGCGTGGCACGCGATACAATGCACCGATCCAGGAGTAAGTCACAATATACTCCCCAACAAACTCATCACAACAGAGCTTGGGCCAGCATTCTACTTATTAATGCTTTCTATTCCTACTCCTGGGTGAAAATTCACTGGAGTCCAGCAATCCCTGCAGTGGCGGTTGGACAAATTCCGTACTTGAGCGGACTGAGGAGCAAGTCCGGGATACGGGTGAAAGGTGCTGAAATTTGTGCACTCGGATGAAACGGGCCCAGAGATTTAGTGACATTTTCCCCCAAGTGCATTGTTGTCACTGGCACCAAGTGAATATCACAGCCCACATGTGCGCTCTAGCGCTTTACGCTGTTCAGTTTATAAATATATTACTGGCTTGCTGGACGCGATTCGGCGACCCGGCCCGAGATGTATCACGTGGTCGTGCCTCGCCTCACCATCAACCACGACGAGCTCGCCGTCCTCGACGCTGTCCACGATATCCTCGCCGCCAGCTATGACACCAAGAGAAACAGCCGAATACCTGCGCACTCTGCCTGCGATTCGAGATCGGTGTAATCGGGTTTTCGAGCTCGCCACGCAAGACAAGTTCAGTACTTTGAGTACCACCCCGAGAATGAGCCAGCCGTTACTGCGTTTTGCATCGATATCATCCAGGTTCGTTTTAATTCCCTCTTTTGAGGTTTATTTTATTTTATTGTATATTTGTTTTACAGAAAACGTACGGTACGGAGTATGAGAAGGTGCGCTTGTACCCTTCATCCACCTTGAATTATCTTGAATTTCTTTCTTCTTTGGTTTTCAAACGTAGATTATTCCACCTCACGGCCGCTGGCGCCACTCCGACGCGCACCAGCCCCGGATCGCGCCGCTCCTCGAGCAATGGGCTTCTTCTCCTCCCCACCTTCGAAAGAGGAAATCACCGCGCGACTCATCGACCACTTCACGGTCTCCGTGCTCCTCGACGCCGGCGCGGGCTCAAGTTGGTGTACACCGAGCCCGAATCGGGGTCCAATTCAGGAGGAGCGAGGGCCTTGGTGTGGCTGCAGTACATATGTTCACGGCGGGGCTGTTTAGTGGGGATAAGGAGCAGCCGTACGCGTCGATGGTGTGTCCCTCGTCTCTGGTTATATTCATTTATTACTTGCTAATGATTTCTTTCTTTTTTTTTTGCATCCAGCAACCGGCCTCGCATCCCTCACCCCCGCCGCCCTCGCCTCTGCCTTCCAAGTCACTCCAGAGAACAACATGGTAGGCTCGAAGGCCGCGCAGCCCTCCTCACGCGCCTCGCAGACGCGCTCCGTGCGTCCCCGCAGTTCTTTGGACCAGATGCCGCCCGGGGGGACTCGTCGGTGCGTCGTCCCGCTTTCCCCGTCACCCTCTACCCCCCGCTTCTCTTTTCTTCCCTGATCTTTGTAAACTTTACCCTGATGCTGATCAACGCATTTGCAGCATATCTCAGACACAATCCACCTCCTCCCCAGACGGCCAAACCGAAGTCCCATGGCGCCTCTGGCACGCGCTCATCACCGGCCTGCAGCCCATCTGGCCCCCGGCGCGCAAGCCTGGGTGTGTGCCGCTCGGCGACGTGTGGGCGTGTCCAGTGTTGGGTGCTGCTTCTGGTGGGTCTTGCTCCTCCTTTCTTAGTACCTGTCTTCGCCTTCGCGCTTTGCACATATGGTGTTTGTCGCACCTCTTCCCTTCATTTTCATCTCGCCTCGCATTTATCCTGACTCGGGCTGACTGCGGTTCCTTCAAAGATAAAGAAGAAGGAAGCGATCTAGTCCCTTCCACAAGCCACCGGTTGGCTCGCGTACTCCCTCCGCGAGCCGCTCGAGCGCGTTCTTGGGTGGCGTATCACGCACGGGGCGCAAGACGAGCTGCAGACGGGGCTGCCGGAGTATCGGAATGGTGCGTCCGCGTTTCTCTCTGCTCGGTGTATTATTCCGTTTGGGGGGAACTGGGTGCGAGCGTATTTCATTTTATTTTATTTATTTGGGGGGGAGGGGTATTGGTGCGATGAGGCAGAGCCAATGTGGATGGAGGAGGGCATTGCTCGCTACCGATACATCTCGCGTCTGGGGCTCTTTCTTATTTTCTTTTTTCTTGGAAACACCGACGTGACTATGACTCGCCGCTAACATCTCCCCACCTATAGGCGGCCTCTTCCTCGACCTGGACGTCCTCCGCCTGCGCCCTACCCCACTCTCTCTCACCGGCCCTGGGGGAGAAGTGATTCAGCCAGAAGAGATACCAAAAGACGCGACGACGGGCATCCCGCGCGTGCCGCCGAGCCACCCCGCAATCGTGGAGTGGCGCGCGATGACTGTGGTGCTGCTGTGAGTCTCTCCCTCTGGCTTCCTTCTATCTCTTCGCCTTCGTCGTCCGCTATCTACCGATTAAAGCGATGCGCGTATTCGTTTCTCGAATGCACCGTACGACACGATACGGACGCAGTCTGTCTTGCCCCCGTGTCCTGCGTGTTTCCGGTATCGCATCGAAGCGGCGTCCCCTCCCTCCATTATCCTTTCTCCCGCCATTCATTCTCCCTCCCTTCATTTATGTTCTTCCTCTTTTTTCTTTTGTGATTCCTCAGCTGACACGCCTGCAGAGATCAACCCCTCCTCGCCCTCCGCACGCCCTCCCCGCGCCCACCCTCACCTCACGCAAATGCTCCAGAGCGGCACTGGACCGGGGGCAGGGTGATCGCGGCGCAGCTGCGTCCCGGGAAAGATGGAAGGAGGGGGGCGGGCCGCCGATTGAGATTGTTAGCGATGGGACGTGTTTTAGCCGTTGCAAATGTGGGTGAGGAGAAGAGGATGAAGGCGGAGGGAAGGAGGGAGAGGAGGGGAAGAGGGAACGGACTCTCGAATTGAAGTAGAGCTTCACTGTATTCTGTCGATAATTTCATTGTGCAATGTACAGCCAAAGAACGCGCAGTGTTATACTGGAAGCGGATAATTTACACTGATTGAGAGTTACAGATGTACGGGGTAAGGTAAGGTAAGATAGGGTACAGAGAGCATTCTAGGTAGAGTAAAGAAACGATTATGATCCACCAGTCCGGACGCCCCGCGCGTAAGTAGGAGGCGGGCAATAGTAGTAGTACAAATAATAGAAGGATAACAGCCAACAATGGGCAACTTTTGGGCTTGGGTCCTCCGCCGTCTCCGTCGCATCTACATCCACTTCATCGCCCGCTCTATCGCGCACGCAGCGGGCCGCACTCTCGACACTGCGTGTACGCATGCACAAGATCCGCCACAAGACCAAGCAGCGCACAGTTTGGGACGGAGACGATGACGACGTCACTCCTCACCGCCTCCGCAGCTCCCTTGCGAGGCGCCACGCGAGCACGAACGCGATGGATGCCCAGATGCCGCCGATCCTGGATTGGCCAAGTAGGTCAGCGAAAGTACCAAGGGAGGGTAAGAAAGGGAATGAGCCAGGGAAGCGAATGAGAGCGGCGTCAAGAAAACCGCGCCTGAGACACTGTCTCGAGGCGAGAGTAAAAACAGGCTCAGGAAAAGGCCAAATGAGGAAATGGCACTCCCAAAAAAGGAAACGCGGCAGCACGCAACTCTCCCGAGCTGAAAAAAGCCTCTCCGCAAGAAAAACGCATCCCTCTCTGCAGGCGTCGCTCTCATCCTCATTCAGTTCGCGCTTCCCCTGTGCCCATGAAGACGCCTCCCGTCTCCCCGCAAAGACAAAGAGGAAGAGCCTCTCTCCCCGCCTCTCAGCAGAAAAGAACGAAAACAAAACCCCACGCACCGAAACACATAGACCACCGAGTTCCGCCCAGTCTCCGTCTCTCCCGGCTGCGGTGCGTGCCCCGGCGGCGCAGCGCGCCCGTCAAAGATCGCAAAGATCATGGCGGAGAGACCAGTGACGAGGAACTGCGGGATGACGATGAAGATGTTGTGGATGCCCTAGGGGGAGCATTAGGTATACGTGGAAAGAGAGAGCCAAGCGGGGACGCGACTCACCAGAATAACCCCCGCCTTCGCGCTTAACCCGCCCCCTTCCCTGCCTTCGCTTCCTCCGAGCGCGCGCTCCAGGTCCCCTGGCGTGCTCGGAGACATCAGCCCCTCCCCTTCGCTTTGCGGCAGGCCAACGCCGACTCCCGGCTCAAACCGCCCATCATCCCCCCAATTCGATCGCGGGTGAGGACGTCCACAACGCTCAGCTGCGCCGCGGGGTTCCCCAGCAGTATGGAGGCGTTTTTTGCGTGGCGCGGTTTGCGAGGGGGGTACGCGGTGTCGTCCTCCTCCTCCTCGTTCTGCCTCTCCCCATCTGCATCGCCGTGGCCCTCCCCGTCTCGCAGCCCATCCCGTTCGCGGTCCCCTGCAGGCCTCACAAACTCAATCTCCTCCCCGCTATCTTCCCCATCACCCTCGCCCTCGCTGTCGCTCTCCTCCCCGGGCCTTGAAACGAGGAACCCCTCCTCCTCCTCTGGCCGCTCCCCGTCCCTGCGCGTCCGGGTCAGCGAGGCGGATAGATGTGGATGTGGAACCGGTGTTTCGTGCGTGGGAGTCGGCGTCGGAGAGCGCGGGGGAGGTGAGGATGGCTTCTGCGAGCTGGGGAGCGGATTAGCAGTGAATGGAGGGAGGAGAAAGAAAGGATCTTACCAGAGAGAACGGCGCCCATTGCGTAACGCCCCACGAGAAGCCCGTGCATGCGATGAGGAACGTCGCGCCGGCGACGCTGTGCGTGAAGCTAGCGGAAGAAAAGATATCAGTTATCGGCTGAGCGAGCAAAGAAGGGAGATGGAATGAAAGAAAGCAAAAGCCCGATCCTGCCCGTCGACGATGACGGCGCAGCCGAGTCCACCGCCATCGAGACCACCACCCGGCGCCCCTCACCATGCAGAGCAGCCCTACACCATGGCCACCCAGCGCAGGAAGTATGGCCCGTGCGTGCCGGCGCCATTTCCTCTCGACCTCATCCTCCCCTCCCTAAGACTTAGACGCTCCTCCTCCCACATCTTCAAAACTAAAAGGACACTCACAAACTCCCCACCATACACGCCGCGAAAATGGCATGGCTCGCCGCCCACAGTGTCGGCAGCGGCACGCGCGCGGCGTCGGGGACGCGCCACCATCTGTCCTTGATCTCTTTCCCTCCCCCACCTAAGCTCAACCCATTTGCGCCTCCTCCCAAGCCCAAGCCGTTCGCGAGCCCGTTCGCCCCATCGACGGGCGAGCGTCCCACGGACTCGATGTCCACGCGGCCCATGAGGCGCGAGTTGCGCATCCCGCACCCACGTCTCCGCCCACCTGTGCCTACATTGTCAATTAATAGCATCAGCATCCTATGCAGCAGCGGGAGACGATGTGGAGATGCTCACCGTCAGACTCGGAAGAGGCCGCGGGTCCGGGATGACGAGCGGCAGCAGCGCGTTCGCCGCCAGCGCCAAGAGTGCACTGATGAACTGCGCACGTGCACCGAGGCGGGTGGGGACGTCCGCATCCGCAACCGCGGTGGGGCGTGCGTCCGCTGCGTTGCCGGGCAAGGAGGTGGTCGCGTTGAGGGGAGAGGATACAGCCCGCGCCGCGTGCAGTGCGGGGACGAAGGCGCGAGAGAGGAGCCGTACCAAGGGCGGGTAGTCGGTTGTGCCATTCCCATATCCTACTCCAGCGGTCGCGTTATTCGAGCTAGCTGTGGAATTGGCCGTAGACAGAAGTTGCTCGGCAATCGGTGAAAACTTGGACCCGTCTTGCAGGTAGACGTCCGTGATGTACAAGGTCGTGTAGAAGAGGACAGGGAACCAGCCGAGCCAGGCGCTGTACGAGGGGAGGAGTCAGCGTCGGCAGCGAAAGCGTAGAAGAGCGGGAAGGGTGGGGACGACGCACAAGAACTGGATAATGCACTGCAAAGGAAAGATGAGTTAGCGGGAGCTACACGCAGTGATATAAATGCAGGGGGAGGAAGCGGGAGGGAAGCGGGAGGGACTTGAGGGCGTTGTACGCAGGCGCCGGGCATCACTGCCGTAGACGTGCGCGTGCAAACGCACCCCCACCCCAAGGGCGACGCGCGCGCCGGTCCGTCTCCCATGCCCTTCCTCGCACAATAAGCCTAGGCCATTGTGCATGCTGCGCGCATCTCCTCCCACCCACAAAGCCCAACTCTTTTAAAAAGCAAAACAAAAACACAACTCACGATCTGCCTAATAACCCTGGGCAGCCGTCGCGCGTGCATCCATATCTCGCGGATCTCATGTCTGAGGGAGGGGCGGGGGCCCTGTGCGTTGTGTCAGCGATTCGTCATACTCGGGAGTCAGAATAAGATCGGGATCAGAATAAGATCGGGAGTCAGAATCATGAATAAGAATCAGAATCGTAAGTGGAATCCCCGCTTTATCGGCCTACCCTTGCCGGACGGGTTATAGGGCAAGGGGAAGGAATGCAGCAAGTGGAAGAGGGGAGGAGTCCGCCCGTAAAGTAAAGCCCCGATATAAAATAAAATAAAATCAAAGAAGACACGCACCCCTTTGTCTTGAGCAACACCCTCTCCTTCACCAGCGCAGCAGTGAGGCCGTGGCACGCCAACAGGAGGACCGAGACGAGCACCGACAACGCCTGGAGCTCGGACTCGGCCTGCAGGAAGGGGAGGAGAGTTTGGAGGGGGAGGTTTCCACTGAGAAAGGATATTAAATGAGGTGAAAGAACAAAATGACGGGACGCACATAAAGAACCCCACAACGGATCCAAAGCCAAGCATGAGCGCCGCGCACGCATTGCCCGCGGCCTGCTGTGCGGTCGGCAGCGTGTCGACCAGTAGCGCCCGGTCCACTGCTTGTACTGTAGCCTTGTAAGCCGCAGAAGCTCAAGAAAAGCGTGCCACGCACCCGCATTGATCGAAAAATCTATCACGAAAATGGCAAGCACCGCCAGAATCACCGTGAGCACCCATGCGCGTGGGAGCCGTTAGAGAGGAATATCGCAGCGACAGCGCGCGTATATCCAAGTAACAGCATGCCCCCCACGCATAGAACACATCCCGCGAGTATAAACGGCCTCCTGCGTCCCCAGCGCGAGGTACTCGTGTCCGCAAACGCGCCGACAAGCGGCTGTACCACTAACCCAGAAAGAGGCCCTGCAAGGAAGACGAGTGCGACGTGTGAGGTGGTGAGACCCAGTGAGAGGAGATAGGGCGAGGCATAAGACATTTCTACGCTCCAGAATATTTGCACGCCGAGTAAGCCAATTGTGAGTACTGGAAGGTGGGACCAGCGGGGACCCAAGACGCGGGCAGTACCCGACCAGCGCGAGGGGTCTACAGGCGACACTGGGCCTAGTGAGGGCCCAAATCCACCCGTCATGGTAAGGTGGTCAAAGCGTAGGTGAAAGGTGGAGGTGTGACGTCACAGTCACAGTCACACGACCTTTCTCCATCGCAAACTTGTTTCTGTGAATCAAAGCCTAGTGGTTCAGGTTCTCCTTGAATTGTCTGTGACTCTCAACTGGTCTCCCAACGCATTCCTCGGTTATAATCGCATCTTTTTCGGCAAAAATGAATAAAATCCGCATGGTCCCGGCCCAGCTCTATGCAGGAGAATGCGACTGTAGCGAATCATCTACTGGCTCTCGTATCCTAGTCTGCGGCCTAAACTCCTCACTGATCGCTTACCATGAAATCAGAGCTATTTCTGCACAAACTTTGGGTAGCAAGAGCTGATGAGCCGGAGATCCCGACGTCGGCAAAGACTCCACTGGCAATAATCCACGTCATAATTCAACTTCACGCTTCAAACCCAAGTATAATCGCCAAATGCTTATTCCTCTGCCATCTATTTCCCGCCCATCAATAATAATCGTTACGACCCACACTGTTCAACCAATTCGAGACGAGCTACCGGCGTTGTAATTCCACCGTTCCCAGCGTGTTGACCTATGAATCGATCGGCGGCCCTGGTACACACACTCTTGAACCGATTTAGATTCTCGAATTGCGATGCAGCATCATAAATTATATTCCGAGCAGCTCCATGGAGCAGAATCGTGAGACAGTCAAAGGCTACAATTTTAACCTCATTTCGAAAAATTGCGTTTCATACAAATATCGCATCTAGTTGGATTCCCGCTATGCGACAGGTAATCTTCCGCGTCAATATACCCGGCATCGAATTTCAAGGAAGCTTTTGGTTTGTGTTGAATTCTGCAACAATCCAATTTCGAATCGCGTTGGGCCAATTTCCTCGAGCAACTACCTTTTCTATGGCGAGGTCCGATCTGTTCCTGTCCATAACTCGAGGGATGGCTACCGAGCCAGGACACATATTTACTAATAAATGCTGCGTGCTTTTATTTCACTTCTCTCTCGGATTGATTTGGTAGTTCGGCTATGTGATGTTCATGGAGAACTCTGCACTTGTCCTTGTTATCCGGAGGCACGCCTCGGATGTTGTTCCACATTATACACTATAGTTCAATATATTCTCGGCGGTCGCGAGCGGCGGGATGTCGTCATGATCGTTTCTCGCGGGATGCACTACCTCGTTACTCATCGTGACGTTAAAGCGCGCCTGCATCTTGTATAAGAGCAGCTCGAACCCTGCCGGCGAAGTTCAAGTAAACCAAACAAACACCTCCAATGCAGTTCAAGTTGCCTCGCGTTCTCTCCACGTCTCTCATTCTTGCCGTCCTCACCCTCCACGCCAGTGCGGCTATTCCGGGGGCTGGTTTGACCGATGCGGCTGGTCGAAGTCTTTGCGTGTGCCCCGACACTTGCCCGCCGCGCCACTGCATTATCGATTGAGCCGCAAGTCCATTCGCTGGCCGGCAATGCTTGTGAGGCAAGTATAATGTGATTCGTCTCGGCATTCGGAAAGCTGAACTCGGGACGATCTAGATGGTGGCTGATACCGATGCGCGTCAGAGCATGACAAGTGGGACAGTGAGAGGATAGTGTAGAAACGTGTACATGCAATGTACATGAATGGAGGAAGGTGCTAGAAATGGAATGGCGGTACAACTTATTGGCACCGTCCTCTTCAAATCGGCGAACCAGAGCAGGCTCATGTATTCCACAGTCGTGCTCACAGAATGTGGGATGGCCCTATTGGCGTTGACCTGGATGAGTCTGGATTCACCAGCGCGTGCCGGTCACTGCGATGTCTGTTGTGAGGCTACCATTCCCGCGCCGGAATAGTATACCCTACCTACCTCCGTTACTGTCGTTGTCAACGGCTAATTGGAAGCAACTGGTCAGTGCTCACTGACTCCGAAGTTGGCACCGCTGTGCTTCATGGTGACGTCGCCCACGATATATTATTGGAACATAACGTTGTCAGCGTTTAAACAAGGCCTTTTCTTCTCCCAAATGAAATCTCTCTAAAGCGCCTCGTATCTGGGCTCCGTTCACAGACGCTATGCAGACTCGGAGGAATGTGTCGGTCAATTCGAGCACTGTGTCCAGATTCCAACAGAAAAAGGTATCCGCACCCGACGGCCAGATATCATAACCAAATCGTAACGCAATTGTGTTCAACCTGCCAACACTTTCGATCGTTATGCAAGGGAAACGTCCGAGTTTGTGTACGTTGGTTGGAAGTGGGCCCAAAAGCAAGCCCACTCAACGGGGACAACTCGTTGACGACTGTAGTAAAGAAAGGGTAAAGGCGCCGTGGACAACACAAGAAACGCCCTCCTCTTTGATTACGCACCCCCCGGGGCCTGATTGCCTGCAGGGGAATTCCGCCTCGTACTCTCCGTCTACTTTCACGCAAGTCGTCCCACAACTCAAATAATGCACGCAAACATGTACGGGACGCGAGGGGGAAAACGAAAAGAGAAAAGGAAGTCTCCGCGCCTGAACAACATGGACACCGATGTGAACAGGGCTGTAGCTCGGATTTGGCCTGTATGGTGGGGCGGAGAATGACGAGGGGGAGATTAGCGCTGCGGCAAAAAATTACTAAAGTTAGGAAGGAGCGCTAAAGGGAGCAAGGAAGGTGTAGAGAGAACAAAGAGGAAACAACAGACCTAATGTCAAGCATTGGCACGGGGCATGAGTTCCCCGCTGTTTGCTGTGCGACCGGCAGCGAGTCGGCCAACAGCGTGTGGCACACGGTTTGTCCTGCAGCAGGCTGAAATACCTTGTAGGCCTCAGAAGCTCAATAGGTGCTCTACGCACTGGCACTGATAGGAAAGAAGTTGTCTCGCTTTTTCGCGTGCGATCAATCAAGTCGTAGCTCGGAGTATACGCAACTTGCGAGGCAGGATGTACACCATCCAGCGTTCCATCCAGATTGGCGAGTTGTGAGCGTTGAAGCAGAGATTGCAAAGCTGAGGGGGCGCTGCACAGCGCCAGGCTTTTGGCAATAGATAAATATTCCCCGAAGGAAAATCGCGAGATGCAGCAAAGGTAGAAATGAAACAAGAGGTCACCGAGGAACGTTTCCGATTAGTGTTTCGTTGCGACGTTCGTTCGCTCGCTCGTTTCGTTCCGCCCGTTCCGCATGTGCACGCCCCATCCGTCCTCCAGCCAGCGAACACCAACCATCCATTGCTTGCCCAGCTCCATCCCCACATCGCCCGCCCAAAGTTCAACTCGATAGAGTCTATGAGCCGAGGCATGGACGAGTCACATTCCCATTCTTCTCGTCGATACTCTGGTCCTGCCTGCCCAATGACGTCCGCGCCCTGCTCCAGAAGAAGCTGAATAACATTATTTTTTCCCTCCTTTGACGCGGCCTGCAGTGCTGTCCCAAACTCTCCTCCCTCTGCGTTGACATCAGCACCATGGTCGAGGAGAAGCTGGACTATTGACTGGGATCCCGAATGCGAGGCGGCCTGGAGGGCGGTTCCATTACGCCCCGCCGCATTCACATCGGCTTCTCGCGCAAGGAGAAGGCGCACCACTGCTTCGTGTGCTTTGACCGAGGCAGCATACAGTGCTGTACCATGTCTTCCACCTTGGGCATTCACGTCTGCTCCACTGGCAAGGAGATCTTCAACAATCTGTTCGTGTCCCTGAAGCGATGCCACCTGTAGAGCTGTTGCATTGCGGCCTTCCTGCGCGTTCACATCTGCACCATGTTCGATCAGGAGTCGAACAACCGCCGGATGTCCCTCAAAGCATGCAACCAG